>JACCGJ010021999.1:0-50533 GCA_013407085.1 Atriophallophorus winterbourni | reverse complement strand
GGAGGAGGAGTAGGAGTGATGGCTGAGGAGGGAGGAGAGGAGGAGGCGGAGTGAGGGGGGGAGAGGAGGAGGAGGCGGAGGAGGAGGTAGGAGGAGGAGGAGGCGGAGGAGGAGTAGCAGGAGCAGGATAGGAGGAGGAGTCAGGAGGCGGAGAGAGGAGGATGGAGGGGAGGATGAGGCGGAGGAGGGTAGGTGCGGAGGTGGCTGAGGAGTGAGTGTAGGGGAGGAGGAGGAGGATGAGGATTGGCAGGATAGGGAGGAGGATGCGGAGCGATGCGGATGCGTGAGGGGATAGGATAGGAGAGGCAGGAGAGGAGGAGATGGAGGAGTTGGAGGAGATTAGGGACGCGGAGGATTATGAAGGAGTGATGAGTGAGGTCGGAGCGGATAGGATGCGGCGGATTAGGAGGAGAGGCTGAGGAGGGGATTGAGGATGCTGCGGAGGAGTAGGGTCGGCGTGATGCGGAGGCGGAGTAGGAGGATCGAGGAGGAGTCGTAGGATTAGCGCTAGCGAGGCAGAGGATGAGGATGAGGCGAGGAGTAGAGGATGATGCAGTATTATTATGATTATATGAGTATGAGAGGAGGGAGGAGGAGTGAGGGAGGATGAGTAGTGGTATTAGTTGTATGTTTATAGTATGGAGGCGAGGATTAGTATTATGATTATGTCTTCGGATGCGGAGTATTAGGCTGACTGCGTATTATTCTTATTATTTATTAGATTATGTTTATTATGAGTATTAATTATTTTATTTATTATTATTATTATTATTATTCTTATTATTATTATTATTCTGAACTATTATTAATCTTATTATATTCCTTATTATTTTATATTATTATTATAGTATTTTATATATTATTATTATTATATTAATTTTATTATTATCATTATTATTATTAATATTACTCCATGTAAGCCTGAAACCATTTCTTTTGACAAACATATTACTACTAGAGGGCGCCGAACTTCTGGCTAACAAAATGGTTTAAGTTGTGCAAGAAACCCCAAGAAGAATGTCCAATTTATTTTGTTTTTTTTTATTTCACCGCAGGCATCTACGGAATGACCTAACAAAATCCATAAAAATCCAGAAAGGCCTAGGTAATGATGGTAATCAAAACCTGTTCTATCGAGTGATCAACACTACAACTAGAGGAAACTCAAGGAAGATCACGAACAATCACAATCGTCTGAATTTCTGGCAAAACCTTTGCTGTGAAAGAGTAGTAAGATTTTAGAATAAGCTGCATATAGCTTGGCGCGTTGTGATGATTGTTTGAATGACATTCAATAATATTCATCAATAATAATCAATAGTGCTTTTATTCAAATTCTCGTTGTTAAAGTTACATTAATTAAAACATACAGTGTAATTCGAGTGAGCGTGGTTTATTCTCACTTTAATTCTGGGTTGATTATTTCACTTAATTGTAAACAATTCAATTCATTACAATTGGCGTCGCGATCAGCTATGTCGTTTTCTCCAAATTTCGGATATCTCAATATTCATGGAAGCCCCAGATAAATAGAAGATTACCTGGAACGTTTTGAACTTTTGTGTCTCACCAAGAGTGAAATGTCTGATTCAATTATTACTGCGCATTTTTTTAGTTTAGCAGGAGAAGATGCTTATGCTCTGTTGAAGAATTTATCATTTCCTATCCCCCTGCTAAGAAGATTTTCGATGAATTGAAATCAATTTTATTAGCTCATGTCACTCCGAAAAATTCAAAATGCTGAACGTGCACGCTTCAATACAATGCAAAGACAAGAAAACCAATCTACTCGTCAATTTACTCTAAAATTGCAAACACAAGCTTCGCGGTGTGCTTTTGAAGATAAACTAAATAATCATTTAAAAGATCGTTTAATCGCTGGTGTCAATGACCACGATTTATATCGTTAGTTATTAATGTTGAATAATGCAACTTTTGAAAATTTTAAGAGAATATGTGAACATTATGAAGATGTTGAAAGAGAAACTAATCGTCAAATTAATGCCGACACTCGAACTGTTTTGTTCGGAACCTCCAAATCTAAACTTCAGTCGAGCAACCGATCACAGCGGCAAAGTAATTCTGATGTCGAACCAGACAGAATAAGCACATTTAACAAAAGCAAATCTAATTTTCACAATCTGAAGTTTGGAAAATGTGCATCTTGTGGCAAGTTACATTCTCGATTTACTTGTCCATTTCGTAATGCTAAATGTTTTAAATGTGGTAAACTTGGACATATTCAGTCAGTTTGTCGAAATTCTAAGACATGTTATGTGCATAGTAATGATACAAAAAACGTCAATGTTGAAAATCAAATCACCTCACACTCTTTATCACACTCACCATGCACGGTTTCCCATATCCGCAAACGTATACTCAGTAGTTATGGTTCCAAAGAATTTATACTTTATACAGGAAGTGTGGAATCATTGATTTCATTGAATGACTTGAAACATTTTGCCCCTGATACTCAAATTCATCCATCTGACATTTCGATTCACGGCGTAACAGGACATTCGGAACCTGTTGTCGGAGTTTACTCTATTCCAGTCAGATATGGTACTGCCAAACCAGTTAAGTGTTCGTTCATTGTTACGAAATCTGGTCCGCCTATTTTTGACTTAAAATCGCTGACGTTACTCAATATTAACTTTTCCTTCTTGTCTAAAAGTTCATTATCAGAGTTTAACTCCTATTCAAGGAAAGGTTTAACTCGTCAGTTTGCACCGCATTCCGGTGGCATGAACATAAAACCTGTTCATTTAGAAATAACTGGTGATTCCATACTGCGCTGCATGCGGAAACGGGCAAGAGTCTCGGTGCCATTTTTTCATTTCATCGTATGTCTATCTAGGCCTGGAAAACCTGACAGTATTTCAGCCCGCGTGCAGTCTCTGACTGTGCGGTACTTTGCCTCGATCCAGGCTTGCGATGTGATGCATACGATACTTGATTAATTCAATAATGATGTAACCCTGGAATCAAACTCCTGGTTATGGTTTAGTTCGTTTTAAACTGATCGGTAAAGCTGTGGGGTTTGTGACTTACTACAGCCCATGTTGTGGCGCTTGTGTGAAACAGGACGTTTATCACAATGCCACGGATACATTTTTAAATGTGCACTGCTGGTGCGTTAAGTTCTGCTCGGTTAATTGGTGTGATGTAGACGAACGAAGGTTAAGTCGCACATGTTCCAGCAATTTTCAAAATTCTCACAACAAATTAATAGATTTTTGCTTCAAAATTCAAAGAGTATGTATGTAATCGTTATGAAAATAATCCTGAGAATTCGCATCTCAAATTGTCTTCGGTCTGTTCAGACCTGGACCATACCATAGGTCATTCGTGGGTTCTTGATTCGGATATCATATGTACATCACCGTTCGAAGGAACTAATAAAGAAAATTAAAAAAATGTTGAATCAAACTAGCGCATGAGTGCACTTGATTCTACGAAGCAAGTTTTATGTGAGAACACGGTAGAATGGGAGCAGTTATCTCAAGTTTCGTCAATTCCATGATGCACCCACTCGGCATCATGGTGACATAAGTGTCTCCAGTTTTGATAGTGGAAGAATGCCTCATCACCGCTTACCATTTGGCGTCTTGTACGCAAAGCCGGGTGGCCAGTCAATGACATGGGATGAAAAAGCTCATCGTAGTGCAGTAGTACACAAAATCGCATATAGTGAACGTCTTCATATTCCGATTTGCTTCTTCAAACTGACCGGTTGTGAGAAATGGGTATTAAATGTATGACAGCTAGTTAGGTAGTATTTATAAGGATGGACAAAGTGACTAATGCCGAAGTGCTTTCAAAATCTGGTCTACAGAGCATGTTCACCATACTACGACAGCGCAGCATGTGGTGGCTTGGCCACGTCTACAGAATGGAAAATGGTCGTATTCCGAAAGATCTACTCTACAGTGAGTTACAATCAGGAAGTCTACCATTGGGCAGACCGTATTTGCGGTAAAAAGACGTTTGCAAAGGAGATATGAAAACTCTTGGCATTGACCCGGCGAGCTGTGAAGAATTTGCTCTTGACCGCTGACATTAGAAGCATTGTGTAAAGCGTCGTCTGCAAGCTGGGGAGGAGCAGATACAACTCTTGTCTGCTGAACGCAGATCACGCCGCCGGTGTGTAACTGACGCCCTACGACCGAGTTCTGCCTATCGTTGCAAGCGCTTCGGGAGAGATTGTTCCTCCCGAATCGGACTGTTTAGTCATTCGAAAAGTTGTAAATCATGAACATTCATGCGATTGTGATGTACATCCATGGTCGACATCGACCGATGGATTTGAAGTTGTGTGAACTCATTCCAATATGAACACGACTTACGTCTTCGGCCTCAAAGACTGCTCTTCCGTCTTTGAGTCTTTCTTGTGCTTTGAATGTTTCCGATACCGTGACCAAGCGAATCAGTAGTAACATGTAGTCGTCGAAGGAGATTCGCCCGTCTGAATCTGAATACCGCTCAACTATCGCATTGTATACTGAGTTGCTAACTTGAAAACCTGTAACAATGGTAAATACACAGGTAAACATGGCCGTTCATTGGCCTTGGTAAATTTCGAACCTCGGAGAATGGGATCAACGTACCGAGCGCGTGCAACACTTCACGTAATTCGTACGAATCAAAGCTCCCGTTTCCATCGGTGTCGAATTTTTTGAACATTGTCTGTAAGGGAATGGAGAAAAAAAAGTTGGCCTGAGGATTTCATCGAATCCGCTGTGTGCGAAAACTAACTGATTTGTGTCTGAATGTCGCTGTCTTGTTTACCTTCGAAACGCTTTCCGCACATCAGCCAGCCGATTACCATCAACAGGATGCTTATTTGTCAATGCCTATTTTCGTAGACAGTGTTTACAGTGTACAATACCACCGTGAAAAATTCGTTCGGCAATATTGTATGAACAATAATCGGATAATCTCAAGTGACCACTTTCGAAATCAATGCGTGGTTTGCGGCCGGTGGCTCGGGTCGTTTTTACGCGATACCGTTTACGTTCATGCAACACACAATGTATATCTAATCAACACCCTGTATTGTCAAGTCATCTCGTTGATTCATTGAATGCACAACACTAGAACATTAATGTTCATCCTATTTTATCGGTGTACGCTTACATTGTATTGACACGGAAATCAGATCGGTTGGGCGACCACAACAGATGTTGCTGAATCCTTTTCGACTGGTCCGATATATAACGCCACTCAACTATGCCGGTATAGAAAATGATTCATGAATGTTTAATCACGATTGGTTAAATTAGTGAACTGTAGCTCAGGCCGTGAGGCGTGGGAATACAATTGTAATGGTCGGGTGTTTAAGTCCCACACGAGGCACATGAGCGGAACTACGAGCGAAACTCGAATCCAGTGCTTCCATTGCAGGCCGCGGTGATCACCTTTGGGAATATTTCGAAAGACTTTGAATGGATGAGTAGTCATAAGGAACGAATTCTCCGAAAACCCGAGTGGTTATGCTAATACCATCCTTAGCTCTCAAGAAACATGCGCAACTACAATGTGATACCCTATCAGTGTTTTGTCAGTAGGAAATGTGTTTTATAAATGGCTTTATTCGGTCATACGAATTTTTTGTGAACAAGATTAATGTAACCGCAAATTTCTGGGAAAAAAGATTGACGAACAAGATATTGTTGTCGGCTTCCTCCGGTCAATATCGAACAAGGATGTACATCACAAGCACATCTCGGTTTCATGTTCCACAGCGTTTAACCCTTAACGGTCGAATGGGTCAAATTCGGTACACAAAATTTATGGGTTTATGATAGCATAAATTAGACAGATCACTTCCGTATGCTGGGAGTATCGGATTCGGCACACGTTCTGCTCTCGTTTGATACGCGTTTGAGACGGCTGAGCCATGCGGCGCGCCAGTTGTCAACAAACTTCGGAAGTGAGGTGACGCTTGTAAAATAATTCAGGCAGTTAAGGGTTAAAATGACTAAACAGTCGGATTCGAGAGGAGCAATCTCTCCCATAGCGCTCAAAACGATAAGTTTTACTCGATAGATCGGCGTTCAGTTTTGATTTTGTCTACCAGCGACATCTAAATATCAATGTATTGTTGTAAGAGGAATAGACGAAAGTTCAGTCTGCGTGTTTTTTAAAGAAATTATGTTTCAGTTGAAGTTTTTACGGTTGGTAGAACCTCGATTGTTCATAAGTGCACATTACTTGAGCAATTTGGGACGTAAAATATACTTTGTTTGTTTAAAAAACTCATTAAAACTCCGAACACAACGGACTGATTGTTGAATGAGAAAAGAAAAATGTGTGCAAAAGTAAATTTTAAGCACGTCGAGTTCAACGGCAATGCATTTGTCGTTTGATTGATATTAAAATTTGACGTTTAAAGCAGACTTACTTTGAACAAGCGGAGCTCAATCCATAACTTTTCGAACTCTCCGTAGTCCAGCGAACCGTTGAGGTCGATCTATTTTGGCTGTCAAGGTTGAGTTGCAATTGTCTTGATGCTTACGGGGGCTTTTTTCGGTAAACTTGTCTCACCACGAATGCAAGATTTCCAGTCAGAGTGAACATGTGGATGATATCTCGTCGGATAAAAGGTATAATGACTCCCTCATCATTGCCATTGAGTTTTATCATTGAGAACCGATGCTATTTTCGCTTATCACAATGAGACAGTTCTGTATTTTTTCAACTTGGAGTGGATTGTGTCACTATTATTTATCCTATTGTGGCACTATTGGAGTTGATCTCAAGAATAGTGCTTACAGGCGTGGTCACTCTGCCTACAGAAGGACATCAGCCTCTTGCAGAGAATATATCATCGGACCATTAAGCTCGTACGTGGTTTAAAGCACAAACAATACGAAGATCGTATTACAAATCTCAATCTGTTCGACTCTCGTTACCGCCGTCTTAGAGGTGATTTGATTCTTATGTTCAATATATTGCATACCTTCAACCATCCCCTGAATAAACTATTCACACGACTACCACCCCGAACCAGCCGGAGTCATGACTACACAGTACTTATTCCCTACTCGAGACTAAACTGTCGAAGGTATTTTTATTCTGCATGTGTATGTTTTACCTGGAACTCCCTAACCTCTTATTTTGCACATTCACCCAACTTGGATATATTCAAATCGAACTTGGTCACAAGTAATGGCGTTATTGAGACGAATTTTCGACAGATTCTCCAATCAGTCGGTGCCCCGTATCATGAACACCTTTCTGATACCAGCGATGGAGTACGCTGTTCAGGCTTGGTCACCCTGGATTCAGAAAGACATCAATCTTCTGCAGCGTATTTACCACCGAACCACAAAGCGTGTACCCGGACTAGCTGCTAAACCATATGAAGAACGTTTGAGGAGTCTCAATCTTTTCGACTTTCGCTGTCGTCGACTAAGAGGTGACCTCATACTGATGTACAATATTATGCACGTCCCTAACCATCCCTTGTCCAAACTTTTCACACGCTCGCCACCCCGTGCCAGTCGGAAACATGAACTTACAGTGCTTATTCCCACTTCAAGACTGAACTGTCGAAGATATTCGTATGCTGTACGTGTAAGTTTCACATGGAACACCCTCCCCTCCACTGTTACACACTCAGCCAACCTGGATATTTTTAAAGCTAATTTGGACAAATACTTGAGAGACAACCCAAATTTTGATACGATTTACACTACATGAGTTTTCCTGTTCTTCTTTTTTATTGTATATACCTCATAACTCCATCCTATGGTTATTGTTAAGCTAAATGATTTTTAGACCATAACAACTTTGAATCACTTTGAAATTCATGTCGACCAATCCAAACATTAAACCGATATATTCTACACCCTAAAATCTTTGAACTTTGAACCCATGCATCGAAGTAAACAATACATCTTGACCCCATGGATTTACATGTGCCATCCGACCGATTGAAAACAGTTTCTGCCCTATGGATTTTTACCGGATTACTGAACTGCTCAGTAAGCAAACAAATCCCGGTTTTACTACCTATGTTATTAGTAATTCCCATATTTTTCTGTGGTTTTTGTAAAGGTATATGCTTTTTAGACCATGAAATTGAATTGAATTGAATTAAACACTTAATTAGCAGAGCTGGAACCCTTGCGTCTAAACAATCCGTGTGATGGTTCAACTCCGTTTGCCTAGCAGCAGGTCGTAATTTCTAGCTAGGTAATGAGGATAGCATCCTTACCGAGAATTGGGAAAAGTGTTTTCAAAGACCCCACATAATAGACATTCGTATTAAACATCCGTGTTCATGGGCCGCTGCGGCGAAAATGCGCGGGTGTGATTACGTATAATACGTGGAGAGCCTCCCTATTTAGGAGTCCAGTTTTTCACGGAGTCAAAGAAAATGCCGTTTGAAGGCTAGGTATTGGATCGACTATGACCATTGGAAAACGAATGCTAAGCTGGTGATTGACAGTCGCAAACCGTTGTCGGTGGTCGATTTCAAGTAAGTAAATTGCATCTGAACGCCTTGTGCGCACCAGCCTATCTCCAGTGATGGAGTATGATGAATTACAAGTAACGTTTTATCGTTTTTTTGCTACATCTTGAATTCAAGTGAGGTGTTTCTCGAGGAATTAGATTGCATTATTAATGTTGACCGCAATCCACTAACATGCTGGCAGACCTTACATCATTTGCATGCTCTCTTACATTTAGCAATTTGTGCTTAAACCAAACTATTCAAAATGAAGGAACGCTAGATGCTCAAACCAAGTTCGTGCTTTGAACAACATAGCGTTCAAATAGATACACGCTGTACATTATTCAGACGATTATGGACTTAGTTATGGATCCACCCAAGAAACTGGCAGCCCATCGACTTGCTGTATTACGAATGAGTTTTCATGTATCAAAGAGGTTATACCAGCGCTATTTCTGGCGATACCGTGGGGATAATGCAAAATTTCTAATAAATCCTCTCGTGGTTCGTCAGTGCTGAGCGAAGAACGCTTGACCAACTGGTTATCATCAGAAAAGGATACATCCATTAATGCCACCATGCTTCTGGCGGTCTCGCGGCTGAAACCGTCAAATTTGAACTCTGTAAACAATGACGTGTGTTCGGTTGTAAGCGATTGCAACAAGTAGCATAAACAGGCTTGAATGTGTATTGAAATCACGGACTCAACCATGCAAAAATCTTCATTTAGGCAGTTACAAAAATCTTGTTAGAGATTTACTGGGATTATAAAAATACCACAATGTCAAACTTCTTACCAACTGAAAGTGTGTTTTCGTGATCGCTGTTAGCCTTCCAAAGTCGATATTAACGTAAATCCCAAGCGGTCTCGGGCTTGGATTCACACCACATTACGTAAACTTATTCAAAGATAAACATGTTGTGCTTGTATGCCATTGTTGGATAAGGCTGGTACGACCAACCTGTTCAATCACATGAGCCCACACACTTGTAGACAATGTTTAAACCCATGACCATAAATGAAAACGCTCATTTGGATGCACTTCAATCACACCCACCCACCCCACGAAGGGTTTGGTGCTGTATACACTCATCAGTTAGGGACAGTAGGATCAGGATCCGCATGCCTCTGTGGTGATCGATTAAGTTCAGAACAAAGCGGGTAAAAGTGGCATGTCTTTGTATGGTAGCCAGTTGATCACGTTTTATGAACAACCTAGATTATTTATTATTCAGCGCTTAATGGAGAAACAAATGGCTATTTGTATATGGTTAGCCATGGATAGAATTGAACAATAAAGTTAAGACTTTCTGGTTTGCTACCTCAATGTAACCATGTGAAAAGTTAACATTTTAATCCCTGATTACAAATCATCCTACTGAGACCGAAATATGTCTTCTTAAAACTTGATTGAAAAAACTAGTAAATAGTGGCGGACCACCTCTCTATGACACAGCTTATTGTTAATAGATTTAGACCCATAACATATTGATGAAATGGATGAAATCAAAATGGTGGACCGGACAATGTGCCACTTTTTAGAATCCAAAATTTAATACCGATTGCTTTTGCAAAGATTTGCAATGAGAGCGAAACAGGCATGGAATAAATGGTATGCCGAATACTCGGACAATACAAAACAACGAAACAACACATTTTCATTTGCATAATACTGTTTCTATTTACTTTCAAATCTGCGTATGGAACCCAGGTGAAAAACCCACACTCTCACCTTTAACAAATATGGCGTTCAAGAGATCTTGTAGTCCCGTTGGTGTAAGACAACCACTGGGTCCAACAATATCCTGGAAAGCGGCGTGAAGCTTCCGGGATTCTTCTGTGTCTATAGTGGCGGATACCAGGCCAACCTGTAAACACACATGCAATTTATAACGTTTGATTGATACGCACACTAAAAAACTGCTGAACAGGTTTCTACGGTGGGTGTAGTATGACTATCGAAGCGAATCCGCGACTAAAGTTTCTTGTATCTTAATTGATCGCAGAGTTAGATGTTAAGTAATGTGGCGTTGATAGTGTAGAACCACGCTGAATTAAACTATTTTTGCGCCGAGTGATGTACTGTTTGGTAACCGAAATGTTGATTACAGATAACATTCAATGAATATATGAAAGTATTGACAGGTGAGACATATTATGGCAATCATCTTTGCTGTATGAACTTTCCGTGTTCCTACTAGACCGCCTACATTATCTAGTACTCCGTAGATACCATGCGGTCTCTCCGTTCAGTTAGCACTGATGGGGGTTTGAGATCACATTGCTTATAAATTTTTAAACAACTTTATTTGATTAATTATCATAAAATACTTGTAACTCCCATAAGTTTAATCGACGAGTTTCAATGAACCAATGTATTCAATAGATTGACAAACGGTATATCAGACCCAAAAACGGAGAAAAAATGGCGACAAGTTAAATCTTAAACGATGTGTCAATACAAATGATATATAAGAGGAGAAATTTTCGATCGGCTTGGGCAGGCCTCATTAAATTTCGCTATAAATTGTGCCTAATGCTCTTGTGTGTACTCAGGACAGGCAGGCAGACAAGGAATTTCATACTAGGATTAAGAAACACAAGAATCGCACAACGATACGTCCACATAATAAAACGAATTATCAGTATCTAATCAAGGACTCAGCTGCAGTCAAACAGACCACAGTGTGAATCTTAACATAGATGTACTGGGACGTTGCATTAGGCCTGATATGGAAAGCCTGCTTGCAGAGGCATTAGAAATCACGAAGGCTGGTAGGTAAGCTGCCAATAAGGTAGATGGGGAGGAGAGTTCCTCGATACGGTACTCGGCGCTGCAACGGTCCAACAGTTAAAGTTAAGTTTATATTTAAAGGTGTTTTATTACTGTTTAACTTAAGGTACGTTTGTCATACATGTTCAATCGTGAGCATGTGGGCCAGTGTCGACCTTGACCTTGAGCGAATTCACGCTGCGCTGGGAAATAGGTCAATTGATGACGTATTTGTTATACGTGTTTTGACAGCCCTAGGATTTCAATTGGTTGTTTAGTAGAAAGACCAATTAGAGGTGGTGGAGGGAGTACTACGTAATCTGAATATCACCCTTGGCTTGAGGAAGATTCTGTGTCCAAAGCGAAAATTTATAGTTTGCTGACCACCCATGATCATTGAAATTCCAAAGCAAAAGTGGTGAATTTTTGAAAACATTTTTTTCTTTCAACCTAGATCAACTGTGTGGAACTCGATTTGTAGTTTTCTTTAGTAAAAGTAGTGGTTAGTTACGCTGTACGATATGTCGCGAAACCGTGTTCAGTGGCGGTTTTGCACTAAGTATGTTCTCTAAGAGTTTGCTTAACGTTTTATGTTATGAAGTGGAGTGATGTGGAAAGATTGTTAGGATGCATGGCAGTGAAAGCCGCAAGGAAGCTGTCATGCTGATGTCGCTCTACTCGTTCGTGAAACTTGATTGAATGCCTGTTCCACTCGAGGTGTAGGCACCCCATCCCAGTTTATTTGTGCTTACTCTTTTAGAGAATTCGTCGGAATTTAGGTACCCCATCTTTTATGATTTTACTTTTTGATGGTTGCATGGCAGTTGAGCATCCGGTACATGCTACCGGTGTAATGTTATTTCTGATGATGATGATGATGACAAATGGATCGATTCCTACAGATTAGAAACGCGCAATAACGTCTCGGATTTATAAAGGTGGAAATCACGGCGATGTTTCTAATTACCGAGCCGTTAAGCTGTTACCTGTGATTTCAAAATTACTTGAGCGCCTCATTGTCGACGATCTAACGAAACATTTCGAAAATAATCAGTTGCTTTCGAGAAAACAGCATGGATTAAAACGGAATTATTCCTGTTTATCTAATTTACTGATAACGCTGGATGATTGGACACAAGTGGTAGATAAAGCGCAAGCAATGCACGCCTGGTACCTAGATATCTCCAAAGCATTTGATTGTGTTGACCATAGCCTACTGCTGCAGAAGCTTGAAAGGCTTATTATCATCGGAAAGTTGTTAAATTGGCTAAATGACTACCCAACAAATCGCACTACCGTTGACGGTGCATTATCAAAATCAATCGCAACAACTAGCGGAGTTCCCCAAGGATCAATTCTTGGTCCGATTCTCTTTCTTGTTTATGTCAATGAAGTACCGAGACTTGTTCGATGTAACATTTCGTTATTTGCGGACGACATAAAGATATGGCGTTGCATCCGTAGCTCAAAAGACTGTATGCTATTACTAAATGATCTTGATTCTCTTCACAGCTGGTCGTCGAAGAACAAACTGCGGTTTAACTTCAACAAATGCAGGATCATGAATGTGGGGAATCGAGTAGAGTTCACCTATCACATAGGTTCACATATCCTTTAAAATTGCCGTGAATAAAAAGATTTGGGTGTCTGGATATGCTCCAGTTTAAAAACCTCACTTCAAACTAACACTGTCTTCAAAAAAGCAACACGTGTCCTCAATCTACTCTAACGGGTATTTGGGAAATTTTCGCCCAAGTATCATGAATACATACCACTTATGGTATGCGGTGTGCGGTCATGGTCTCCATTACTCAAGAAGGATGTTGAACTTATGCAGCGAATCCATCACCACTCAACAAAACCAGTTATCAGCATCCGAAACAAGCCTTATAAAGAAAGGATAGCTCACCTGAATCTGTTCGACTTTCCCTATCGACGAATCAGAGGAGACCTAATCTTACTTTACAAAACATTCCATACCCCGAACCATCCCTTACAGGATTTCTTCACGCGAAGGGATACGAGAAATTATCGGACCCATGAATATGTGCTGGTCGTAACCCATTCCCGCCTGAACTGTAGAAGGTATTTTTACTCTGTCCGTGCCTGTTTTACTTGGAACAGTTACCTTCTACCTTTCCTCACTCCACTAGCTTGCATGACTTTAAAACGAAATTAGACTAATTTTTACTGAATTATTCGTTTCCCGAATACATATATACTGCTTAATTAAATTCCTGATCTTGTTTTATACACAAACATTTCAATTTTTACCATCCTATATTCAAACACAGAATCATAAAGTTATTATGGGTCAAGTGCTCAGAACGTTTAAATTGACCGGTGTAGCATTATGTTCGCACAAACTTTACTTACACACCACAACTAATGTCTGGCTGCTTGCCGTTATCAAGTAAAATTAAACGGTAAAATTAGTTTCAATGAGTCTTGAAACATTAGTTAAGCGGTAAACAAAGGTTCACTAAACCTAGTCTTGTTGTCTCCATTTGATGATGGCTAACAGACAGAAACCGCTTGTTGTGTGTAAGTAAGGATTACGTAATCACAATACTACATATTCACCATCAGGTTTAACTTTATCTTTCACATACACTAGATAAAATATCAATAAATACCTACCAAATCATCTTGTCCAACTTTATTGGGTTCATCGAGTTCACTGGAAGAAAGTTTGAGTATCGATCACTTTAGTTCAACTGGTGGTGTGTATCATGCAATCTTTGAAAATAAACCAAGCGATCAGGGCGACCATAAAATTATGAAATCAATAGTTGATTATTTATTTGAGATCAATAATAATCTATCACGGGGGATTGTATTTCAGAGAAGTTTGAAGTAATTTTGTGAGGTAACAGCATGGAAATTAGTAGAAACTAGGAAACTAGATGTAGTTGTATTAGTTGGGAGCCAGTATTGTATACGTTGTCTGGAAAGCATAAAACATCCATTAGAAAACAGTGCATTAGCCTACGATTTGAGATCCGGCTATACAACGAAGTCTTCAAACTTCTACACAAACTCCTTCTTCGTCACGTAGCTTTGTACGAGTTGAGTGTACCGCTCCCACTCAGCTACTGTAAACCTGATTCAATTGCTGAGAATGAGGGAATTGTATTTGTACTGGATGTGAGAGTTTACGATCCAGGGTTGTTTTCAGTCCACTTGTGAACGTAAAAAAGCAACGACAACACGCCAGATATCAACAAATGTATCGCTGACATGTTGCAAAGTGGATCGCATGAGCAGCGGTAAAAAATGAATCGTTATCGTGTACACAATTTTTACTATTCAAATGTTATAAATAAGTGAAACATATTTTTACCAATGCTAGTTCCCATTTAGTCATCCAAAAAGCTGTAGAACATGAAAATTCATGCGATTGTGATGTACATCCATGGTCGACATCGACCGAAGGAGGCCAACAACGACAACAACTTAAGCTGAACTAATCCGCAAAACGTCAACTGGGCATGGTCACCTGGTTTTTTATTCGTCAAAGAAAGATGGATGAATGCCCACTAATAGGACTAAAGAATGGTTACAGGACTTAATGTTTGCGCTGAAGTATGGTTTGTTAACGTAAGATGATCATTCAGAGAATAAATCAGTTTATATCATCCCGACGCAATCCATTGATACATTGTAAGCGTCGAGAATATTTGGCAGCGAACCAATGTGAATGCCGTGGTTCTTTGTAAGAAGCTCATTTATCAGTGGCATTAAAGCTTAGAGTTGATTGCAACAATACCTTCTCGCAATTATGAAGAAGCTGCATTTCCATCAAACACACTCCCGGACCGATTTCGTACTGTTTGCTATCGTCAGGAAGGGACAGTACGATCGGGATAGTAAGGTTGGACTCTTAATCTCGTTCTTTGTTAAACAGGATTAAATCGTGTACGATTTCAATATTCCCGTTGGGGCAGTCAATCATCACATCATGTTCCATTACTTCAAGTTTAACCATGCCAAATGATCATTAGTGATGTGATTGAAGCGTTTCGACGAACGAGCTAATCACATTCACTGATCCCGTTTCAATTATTTCAAAAAGTGACAGGATTAAAATACACATCTGAGATTGTTTCCTGTCACTCGCAATGTCCGATTCACACTGTTCGAGTTCATCGTGCAGAGATATCAAGATCACTATCCGAAAGACTGGTGAAAGTTAGAGGAGTTGCAACCTTGGAACTGCTGTGTTAGTTTGCACACAGTCGAGTATCGTATGACAAATGTACCGCGCACACACACTCCCCGAACTTACACTACAGTACGATAGTTAGCCTCGAAATACACCTGTCATTACTAACAGTTAAGACAACACACAGTTACTCACGTGGATTTGCAAGGCCGCTCGGAGAATATACGCAACAGAAATCTTCCTTCCTGGTTCGGCTCAAACGTAGAAGGAATGATCATATATTCACCCGGTGGAAGCTTATGCCGCCCGCAAATTTCTCGTACGTTTACAAACGAAGGTGATCGGCATACAGAAATGTTGGACAAGAAGAAAGATCGAGGAAGCAGCTGGTTTTGTGGATAATTTGCGGGTAACTGAAATATGGAAAACACATTCTCGACTTGAAGTCAAACGCCAAGGATGAGAGAGTATATGAACATCATTCTGCCCATATGATCAACAAAATGGGAGCTTGCCCTTTAAACGAAAAACAAATCTATTGAATGGAATATGTTCAGAATCGATATTGTAGTCATCATTGAGAGAAATGTGTAAAAGTATCGGCGAGAGTAGTTTATGGGTTACGCTGCGCCTCTGACACAGTAGCTTAATCAGACCAAAGATGATAGTCAGGACAGGGAACATGACTAAGTAGCATTACACCGACCACACTGGTTTTGACCTTACCACTATGCAGTCTATAGTATGACTATCGGGTGTCAAATCACGCAGACATGACCAGGATTAGTGGTCGATTTGCCTAATACATATCCATCTGATACGAGTGAACACAAGCAAGGTCGGCTGACAGTGTGACTCATATTTGTCAAAGAGCACAACTAATGGGGTCAAGGTACAACAATTAATTAATCAAAGTAATGTGTTGCTCACATCCCTTCAAGGCAGAACTTGACAAGTATATAAAGTTATACTTGTATGCCACTGTTACATAGGGTTCATACAACGAACCAAGATGTTCAGACACAGATTCAAAAAATGATTCTTGGTCAAGATGGGGATGTGAGCAGCACGTTACTTTGGTCATCCATAAGCGCCTTGAGTGCTTGACCAAGAATCACTTTGTGATTCTGTGTCTGAACATCGTGGTTCGTTGTACGAACCCTATGTAACAGTGGAATAGAGGTATAAATTTGTTTATCTAATTAATTAATTAATTAATTAATTAATATTAGCTACATAGGTTCACATCGGTGCTGAGCGCTAAATTGTGGGGTTCTCTGCCCCATCCAACGTATTGACCTGATTAGTAATTTCTATCGCCTAGGCATGTAGGCGTTCTTTATACGGTTTAATAGATAATGAATATCGTTTATCGTATCAATCCTAACAAATGACGGGGGTCAACGTGCGTCCGATGGGCAGTATCAATTTACAACGCAGCATACTGGTCAAGCACCACATCGATATTCGCAAGAAACATGCACCTGAAAGGAATTGTTATTCCGAATTCGGCACGAGTAACTTAAAACTAGACTGTAAAGGTGAAAAGATTCTACTCACTGGACAACATGCAGTTACTTTGCAAACTATTTCTCGTAGATATCTCACATTTGGATATGACGAGGTTCTGTTCTAAGTGCATATTCTGAAATGTGTAGCCAGATGGGACACCACTGCCTCACCAGAAAGGAAAGACAAACATAAAATAGTCCCGTATCTACGAGGATTCGCAGTCCAACGCGAAGCAGTTATTTCAAAGTAATTCAAATTTTTAATGGTCCTCAAACCAAATACTTTACAGTAACGAAAGATTAAAAATGTTGGGAATGCATAAAAACAACAAAGATGTTTTGTCAATACGGAAAGTCAGCTTATGTATTGAGGTGCGAGGTCGGATTTGGTTAACAGATATTTGTCAACGTAATGTGTTGCTCACATTCTCATCACTTACACACCACTACCAGTTTCTGGCTGTTTGCCGTCGCCAGGTGGAGACAGTAAGTTCAGGTTCAGTGAGCCTTGAAACGGTGGTAATGTGGTAAACAAATTTATACTTGTATGCCACTGTTACATAGGGTTCGTACAACGAACCACGATGTTCAGACACAGAATCACAAAGTGATTCTGGGTCAAGCACTCAAGGCGCTTATGGATGACCAAAGTAATGTGCTGCTCACATTCCCATCTTGACCAAGAATCATTTTTTGAATCTGTCTGAACATCTTGGTTCGTTGTATCAACCCTATGTAACAGTGGCATACAAGTACAACTTTATATACTTGTCAAGTTCTGCCTTGAACATGTTCAGGCTTGATGCACAAATGACATGTGGGAAAAGAGTTACATATAAAACAATCTCGGACAGCAAAGAAGAAACTTCGACAATTTGATCAGTGTGGAAAAAATACGCTTGCTGAAGTGCGATCGCTTTTTGTTGCTCTGATACTTTTGGTCATATCTTCGCCGAATCTCGTCGGATTTATATCATTCCAAGAATTCTGTGTAACATTCGACTATCGCCATCGGATTTTGTACGTTTTGATCTTGTCAGTCGATCAACAGCAAAGTTACCGTTTCGACGTAAATATCTCACTTTGCTCACGCGCGCAAACTTTTTCCCACGACAAACTATCATACGATTTTTGTTATCATTGCAAAGATCGCACCAAGCTAAGCATTTTGATACGTGATTCAGTGCTTTATCTTGTGTGGTTACTGAGTTATCGTGGATTATTTGCTAAATGACGAAATCACGAGTTCAAACGCAGCTATATCGACCAGTCGACGAAACACTGATCTCTCAACCGGCCGGCCTAATTCAGGCTACTACCATGTGTAACCGCGTCACGAGATCCAATACACTGACAAAGAGATGGATCGATCCAGCTGCGACTGCGAGGATTGTTGCCCCGACGGCGACATGGAACCAACTTGACCTGTGCTCCAATGGCCTGGAACCGGTAAGCAGTAATAGTGCTTCGGTTAAATGTACATTTTGCGATTTATACATGTACGTGATTTGTGATGAAACTTTGACTGATGAGTGTGTAAGGCCTGTGAACGATAATAACTATCCATCTGTTTGTTATTTCTGTAATGGCTGCAGAAATTCAAATATAAATGTTCATTACAAGAGTATACATTCATCTGGAGGAGGAGCTTGCACAAATGAAGAATTCTATACAGCCACTAATCAACCCCAAAGCATGTAAGTTGGACAAACGAATATGCTCAACTTCACCACCACCAAACCATGCTCCTGAAAAGATTGCATTGTTGCAGCACGGAGCCCAGGAGAGTGTTAAAAACGCATTAAAGCCGAAGCCGTTCACGTCGAATGCCCCATTAACCAAGTGAATATCTCTTCGCTTCGCCTTGTCGAAGGGCAGTTAGGGCACTTCGAAAATTCGCTTCGCACTTCGCTTCGCTCCAAAAAAGTGACATTCGTTATTATCTGGAATAAACACCAGTAATAACCCTCGCGGCAATACGCCGTTCGATCAGTTGGGGCTTAGTTTAATCCCTTCAGCTTCTTATGAAGTAGCGAGTAGACGAGAACTTCGATTCGCATTGCACCAGTATGACTTGGATGAATGGTTGAAACTGTGCACTCGGATGAATCTAGGCGATCCACGCGTTTCGCTGATCGTATTAATTGTCCCCCCCCTAGAGCTACCATACGAAGATAAGCCGCGGTTGTTCAAGATAGTAGTGGCAAAAGAGGAGTAGAATATATAATTCTATCGACATATATGCTAGGGGATGATAAGGAAAATAAATCTTGTGTATTTGTTGATGTGCCCAGGTCAGAGAGGGAAACATCGCCATCGAATGGGAATCAAAGCAAAACAAACGATCGCGATAAGCGCACCCTTATTCTTTTAAATGTCCCAGAAGCTGCCACTGGTTCACATACAAAGAGTAAATACAACCACGACATACATGTTAGGAGGGCGCCCTCCTAACGAATACAAACAAGCCGGATTACCGAATTGACCAAATTTCGCAACGGACAGAAATTGCTGTTGGGTGCGCCATGTTCTACCTTTGCAACAAACCCCCATCTTCACTAAATTCAAAGTGTCTAACTCATCCATGACAACCAACTTCCATCGTTCCCACTATGCACTTTACCACAATTATTCTGTACCCTCACACGTTCAATCTGTTGTTGCCGTATAAATACAAACCATGTCCCCGGTCAAACGCACTTACTAGGCACTTGGACATTGAACTCCCGATCAACGTTCCATTCCGGCCTTGTTATGTATTCCTGACTGTTAGGTTAAGAACAACGCATAGATTGATAGAACGCAACGCTGCAATATCGACGATTTAGCCATCATAACAATTTGGAGACGGGAATACAAGAACCCAGCAACACAAAATTCAATTCAATTCAATTCAATTTTCTGTCTAAAAAGATATACTTGACAAAACCACAGAATACTATGGGATTTACGAATCACATGGTAGAAAACGGGATTTTGTTTGCTTTCTGAGCAGTTTCAGATCAAGAAGTAAAAATCCATTGGACAGAAACTGTTTTCAAAGTTCAAAGCTTTTATGGTGTCAAATATATAGGTTCAATGTTTGGATTGGTCGACATGAAGTTGTCCAAGTTCGATTTGAATATATCCAAGTTGGGTGAATGTGAAACGTTACAGGGTAGGTAGTTCCAGGTAAAGCATACACGTACAGAATAAAAGTACCTTCGACAGTTTATTCTCGAGTCGGGAATATCTACTGTATTGTCGTGACTGCTGCTGGTTCTGGGTGGTAGTCGCGTGAATAGTTGATTTAGGGAATAGTTGGGGGTGTACAATATATTGAACATAAGTATCAAATCACCTCTAAGACGGCGGTAGCGAGAGTCGAATAGATTGAAACTTGCAATACGATCTTCGTATTGTTTGTGCTTCAAACCGCGTACGCGCTTGGTGGTCCGATGATATATTCTCTGCAAAAGGCTGATGTCCTTCTGTAGCCAGGTGACCAGACCTGAACCGCATACCCCATGGTTGGTACCCTCAAGTACTATTAATTATTCGATTAACTGGTTTGCTTCGTGAAACTCCCGAACACGCGTTTCAGCAGTAGCAATACTCGTGACGTCTTTTCATAGACATCTGTGACGTTATGTGACGGTTTCAATGTGCTGCTCACCCACACACCCAAGTCCTTCTCCTTGTCAGTGCTTTCAAGAATATGGAAACCAAGGGTGTAGGAGTACTCGAAATGTCTTCCAACAGTCAATACCTTGCATTTTCTTGCATTTTCTGTCATTGAAAGGTAGTTCATTTCTAACTGACCAGTCTTGTAAGGCATCGAGGTCGAGCTGAAGCTCTCTGCAATCCTCAGTTGTACGTACTTGTGTCCACAGCTTGATGTCATCCGCAAATAACAAATTTTTGCAGCGAACAAGTTTAGGTAAGTCGTTGACATACATCAGGAAAAGAAGTGGTCCAAGCACTGATCCCTACGGCAACCCACTCGTCGTGACAAAGTACCATCAACCCTCACTCGAATGACACGGTCGCGGAGATAATCCTCAAACCAGGCTAGTAATGAACCCTTGATTCCACATAGCTCCATCTTTTGTAGTAACAGACTGTGGCTGACACGATCGAATGCTTTTGACATATCAAGATAACAAGCGTGTACTGTGAGACCTTTGTTTACAGCTTGTGTCCAGTCATCGAGGGCGAGCAGAAGGTTTGAAAGGCAAGAGTGTCTTTTTCTGAAGCAGTGTTGTTCGACTGTGAGAAAGCAATTGTCTTCCAGATGTTTTGTGACGCTGTTTGCTACGAGGCGCTCCATCACTTTAGAGATCACCGGTAATAGTGTAACTGGTCGATAGTTGGATACTTCGGAACGGTTTCCTCCTTTGTGGATGGCAACCACAGCAGCAGAATTGAACTCAATACTTCAGCAACAGAAACGCCAATTTGAAGAAGCTCAAGCCCGTTTGAGGCAGACTCTTTGGAAAAATCTGAGTGTCAAATCCTAAGACAGCAAGACCGATGTTCAAAAACCAGTGGTGAATGCAATCATCAACAGTATCCCTGATTTCATTTACGACGCAGAAAACGGTTTCACCATCGAATCTTGGCTCAGAAAATTCAAGGATATTATCCAATGCGATCTGAACCCCTGATGATGGTCGAAAAACGAGGCTGCGGCTGAGAAACTTGGGCACGTTGGAACATGACAAGTTTATCAACTTCATTTTGTCGAAATCCTCAAGTTCATTTTCTTTTGATCAGAGGAGGAAATTTTTGTGAACAGTCTTCTTTGTTTAATAGGCGATATAATTGCATGAAATTGATCAAGGAGGATTTTGATGATTTTGTGACTTATGCAGGGAAAGTTAACAGAGCATATGAACGGTTCAAGTTCAAAGATATGACTGAAGACCAGTTTCGATCGCTGATATTCGTTTGTGGTTTGCAGTGTGGTTCGCACGAGACTACTGTCGAGACTAGATCACGACCAGAACATCAACTTGATGTCAATCACAACGGAATGCCAGAGATGGCTAAATTTGAAAAGTGATACTGAGTTGGTCGAAGAAAAACCCTGCCGGAACGAGCCGGTGTTGTTAGCCGTCAAGCACCAAAGTAGCCGTCAGATTGATCAACGACACGATCAAGACGCCAGGCCCCATACAAGTGTTGGCAATGTGGCGAATGGCATTTTGTGCGTTATTGTCCATTCAAGATACACCAGTGCCAGAGGTGCAACAGAAAGAGGCATAAAGAAAATTACTGCCGGGCGAACTATTTTAATAAACAATCTGTGTTCAATAATTCTTATAATAATAATTATCAGTTCTATCCTGTCTCCACTACCTTCCACGGGGAAGTGAGAAATAAACGGAAGTATCTTACTGTGACCCTAAATGGTATGCACACACGTTTTGAAGTTGACACTGCCTCCGCCCACTATAATATCGTAAGACTAGGTAAAGAAGATTCAACTCAAATTTCCGAAAGTCTTCCAAGATGGCCTTGATTATTGTCGGAAATCTTCAGCAAAACGGACTTTGATACCGAATGCGAACCCAAAATTTCACCCTACACGCCCCGTACCCTACGCTATTTTAGAAGCGTCAATACAGAACTTGACTGCAAAACGCTGTAGTAAGCAGGCTCGTCAACTACTCAGCATGGGCAGCACCAATCGTGATTTTCACAAAACCGAATGGCGGATTATTCGACTAGTCTCAATACAACCTCGACAGATCATCAATACCGGCTACCTCTTCCTGAGGTTCTCTTCGTCAGATCGAATGGTGGTCAGTGTTTTGCAAAACTTGACCTGCCGGAAGCTTACCTCCAGAGTGAGGTCGCGGAAGAATCAAAAGAACTATTGAACATCAACACTCACCGTGGGCTCTTCCGGCACAAACGCTTACCGTTTGGTGTCAAGACTGCACCTGCTATCTTCCAACAGATCATTGATACCATGCTCCAAGTTTTACTCTATGTTGCTGCTTACCTCGAGGATCTAATCATAGTCGGATCAAATGTGGATTAACTACGTGATTGTTAAGAGGAGGTTCTCAAACGCGTAAACGAACATGGCTTCCGCTTAAGGGACGAAAAATGTTCATTTTTCATGGAATCTATACGATATATCGGATTTATTATTGATCGTTATGGTCGACGGCCGGACACATCAAACATTAATGCAATTCAGACGATGCCACTACCACATGATACCCCAACATTGCGATCATTCCTCAGATTGGTCAGCCACTATGGCGAATTTATACCATCAATGCATGAGTTGAGCAGTATTATCAATGACCTACTGATGAAGGATGTCCATTGAATATGGTCAGAAGAGACCCAACAAGCGTTCAAGATGATAAAATCGATGCTGACTTCAGACCTTCTACTGACCCAAAGCTGCCACTCATTCTAGCCTCGGACGATTCCAGCTACCGTATGGGTGCAGTTATTTCGCATGATAGACCCGAAGAAGACATTGCGCACGCAGCACGGTCACTCACATCAGCTGAACTGAATTACAACCAAATCGAGAAAGAGGTGCTTGCCATCATCTTCGTGGTCATGATATTTCATAAGATGCTATATGGCCGGAAATTCACACTGCTGACGGAACATAAGCCGTTATTGTTATTTTTTCATCAAAAAGGGCATTCCCGTCTACACAGCCAACAGGCTACAAAGATGGTCAACCATCCTGCTGGGCTATAACTTCGACACAAGTTACATCTCCACTGGGAAAATCGGACAAGCCGATGCACTCTCAAGACCGATAACAGAAAGTACTATAGAAAAAGACACGGCCGTCAAAACAACTGTGGATGCTGACGTCAGCTGTTTGCTTTCCACCACCACAATGAAGCTACCGGTATCAGCTGACCAAATTCGAGAGGCAACATTAGAATACCCCGTATTCCAATAGGTATTTGAATATTACAAATCAAGATGGCCAGAAACATTGCAAGACCCAGAACGACAACGATTCCGACAGAGTCAACATGCCCTTTCAATCGTGAATGAGTGTCTCATGTTTTTCGGATAGATTGGTAATTCCGAAAAAAACTCCGTTCGGCAGTTCTCAAACAATTCCACACAATTCATCCCGTGATAAATCGTATGAAGGCGCTAGCCCGCAGCTTCGTGTTCTGGCCTCTTATTGATTCATATATTGAGAACCAGGTTCGCTCGTGTTCTAAATGTCAATCAGCATTGAAATCAAAGACGAAGTGTGAACGGCACTCATAGCATACTCGCAACGCGCACTGGTCAAGAATTCAGTTGAATTTCGCGGGTCCACTCAACGGAATATCTTATCTCCTACTGGTGGACTCACACAACAAATGGCCATAGATATTTCCTCCCATCAAACGACAACTCGGACAACAATTAGGAAGCTGCAAGAAATGCTCGCCCGATTAGGTTATCGAAAGACATTGGTGACCGATAATGGAAGCCAATTCATGTCCACTTAGTTCGACTCATTTTGGCGACAACATGGGATGAAGCACATCCGCACACCTCCATACCATCCACAATGGAACGGACAGGTGGAGAGGTTTGTGGACACTTTCATGAAAGCAATGCTCAAAGAAGTGGGGTAAGGGAAGACGGAAGACGTTATGCAGAATTTCTTGATGGTCTACCGGATAACATCCAATCCCAACCTACCTGGAGCCACATCACCTGCGGAATTCATGTTAAGGCAAACACCTTGAACAATATTCGATCTTATATGACCAAACAGGATGGAGTTTGGCGACAAAAATCTCGAAATGGAAGGCCAAAAATAACCATCACGTTGCAAGACACCGTAAATTCATGCTCGGACAAAATGTCCTCGCCAAGGATTACAGTGATGATAAGATCAGAAGGACCGCAGGAATCGATAGCAAGATTGGGGGTCACCTTTATTACGAGATAATGGTTGGAGAAATGAAAAATGGGCATGACATGCAAACCAACTAAGGGCGTCAGATGCAAAATGGGATTCTCCAAGTAAGCAGAAAACTGAATTGCATATCCTACTGGGCGAATTCAACCTCAAAACCCCAGAACAAGGAAAGCCGGCGGAAGAAGAGCACCCCGAAATTAATTCACCGGAATGCAGACCAAGATGGTGGACCGATCGCCAGTTGGCCTTGCTGCAATGCGTATACCGTCGCGCGACAAAACTGGTGACTGGACTACACAACAGGTCATAGGAGGAGAGGATTGCAACTCTGCACGTAGATCGTATCGAATATAAAAGTATGTAACACAGCAAGAAGCTAACGATATTTGTTGTTATCCGGTGGACAGTAGAACTTGGTTCAGTAAGCCTCAAACAAGGGAGAATTGGTGAGTAAAGTTCTAAATAGAATTCACGACTCAATAAAGTACATATAGGATACCAAGGGGTTCAAATACAGAACCATAGTGATTTCAGGTCAAGCGACCATGATGATTACAGGTTATCAATGTGTTGTGGTAATCAACTTCCTCACACCACCGTTGGTGACAGTTAAATTAGGTTCATTGAGCCTTGAAGCACTGAAAAATCAGAAGACAATCTACTTTTGAAATTTGTGACTCCGGTTAAATTTGATTGAAAGCATTGGTGCGATGTCAGGGTCGGGCTGCAAAGGTATAGCCACGAGAACAAACTGACCAACTACACCACCAACCTCTATGTTTATGCGTTTCACATTGCGAGCTGTCATGTTATAATATATAGTTATCTACGAAAATTGAACCTCAAGGCGACCTTGGCAGATCGATTGTTATTTACGCGCATTCCCTATTGTGACTATTACATTTGGTCTGGCAAAGATCCTGTGCAAGATATGAAACGTTACCTAAAACTGTTAAAGCCGATTGTTTTTCTAATCTCAGTAAGCTCAAGCAGCACAGTATCGGTAGCAACATCTTAGCACGATAGGAAAATCAGCTAGACACTCAAAATTGGATAAGCTGAAAGTTCTCAGGTCGTCCACATTTCCTTCAAGCATCTTGCACTCACAAATCCGACTCGAAAAAAAAAACAGTTTCAACCATTTTAAGCAGTTTTATAGTGGTAGAAAAGGATAAACTTCAGACCTATTACCGGGGGCAAACATACCATGTTCATAATCTAATATGCGATCGATCATAATCGACCTTGGCAGTACTTCCGGTTTGCAGGGACGGGTGCGACCAGGTGGTACTCAAGTTAGCTTACGACGCAAACGGAACGCAAATCGCTTGCTACGTCCACTGTTGTGCGCGTTGAAAGTTGTGTATCAGGGTAATTGATTGCGCCACGATCAGAAATTTTCTTTATCGGTGTTGTCTTCAATGTTAGCAACAAGCACATCATTTAAACATCTCAACAAGTCAGTTTTTCACATTCAATGTTTCTTCGAACTGAAATCAATCCACCAACACCATTTATGATGTTAAAAGCATTCATCTTCACAACACCATAGCATGATTAACTTTCGTTCATGCTGAAGAAATAATTTCCCATCAAGGTCAATAATCCGTGCAAATTGATACACAGACGCAGTCAAACGGTTGGCAGCGCGTTACTGTGTGTTAAATAAATGTTTTGACACTAAAATCGGTAACAACAGTTTCGGAGAGCGCATTACTAAAAACCGATAGGTTGATAGTTAAGGTATCGGCGACAGTGAAGGCAGGAACGACAAGTTTACAATGCAGCTGAGTAGCTACGCTTGCGTCGAGAGCCACTCTACATCGAAGCAGCCAAATCTCGAACGTTATATTACAGCTCGCTCAAAGCATAACATGTTGCTGTCTCATGCTTCCCTACATCACCGATCATTCATTCCCTTCGCCTCAAAACATCTCTTCATTAAATATTTGACAAAACATTTACATCGTTGATATTTTGTAATAATGTAGCATGGTTAGTTTTCTTTTTATTAAACAATAAGGCAAAGCTGAAATTTCAAATGGTTTCGAATAAAGCGTTCACATTCTTCTTTGTCCTCGCCATGGTGTTTAAAGCGAATTTGGACTTACACATGCACAAGAACATCATTCGTTAGCCTTACATTTGATATTGTCTATTCCTTTTATACTACACTCAAATCTCGGTACTATGCCACTCTCGCTACTATGCCACTTTTGCTCGGTCCCGACAAAATTCAATACAAAATAAATTTACTATGCCACTCCCTACTCTCGCTACTATGCCACTATTCTGACTATTTAAAAGTGCATTTTTGCGCATTTTACGCATATAGTCAGCCGGTTTCAAGGTCAAACACACGATGTTTCTCCCTGACGCCAGCTACAACAAGCCAATCACGTCACGCACAACGACAAGCCTCTTTCCTACTCTTGCTTTAAGTATCGATAGATAGACCCACGAAAGTGCGCACACAAACAGACACTAACAACAGTGACCGTTATTTTTCAAACTATTCAGCCGATAATGTCAGCTCAAAAACGCAAGCGAACAGACTTTACGCTGAAGGAGAAGTTTGATATCATCGATGCTGCGAAGAAGGAGCCGAATCAGTCCAAGTTGGCGAGGGAGATTAGCAAGAAATGGGGCGTCGAAGTTAAGAGAACCACCGTGAAGGGCATACTCAGCAAGAATGATGCAATTGAAGCTGCAACCAAAGCTGGAGTTCCATCGAAGCGCATGAAGCTGACGCAGCCTCACGACCCGAAGTTTGAGGAGGGAGTGCTGATGTGGCTGAAGCAAGTAAGAGGACTGAATGTGCCTGTCAGCGGTGATCTGATCAAGGAGAAGGCGATAAAACTGGCCGAGCTGATGCCCATCCCAGACTTCATGGCGAGCGACGGTTGGTTAGACAGCGTCTAGAAGCGCAATGGCGTTACGTTCAAGACAGTGCAGGGCGAAGCTGGAGCGGTGGATTCCCAATCCCTGATTGATTGGCAGCAGCAGGTTCTATGGCCCTTACTCAGTCAGTTCTCTGCAGATGAAGTCTTCGACCTGGACGAGACTGATGCGAGCGTGTGATCGGCTAGACAACGAGATGAACGAGATCCGACGAAAGAAGATGCGTCAGCCGACGATTTCTGAGAGCTTTGGACTGATCGATCGAGCAAATAAATGATGGAGTTGAGAAAATAAAGCCGTTTTTACAAAACCTCGTTACTATGCCACTCTTGCTCGGTCCCAACGGGTGGCATAGTACTGAGATTTCAGTGTATCGTATTTTTCACATTTTCATTCATACCGTAATCTTGTGGTATTGTAAAGTATTGACATTTTAACCATAAATCCTTGAACTCTGTGGTTATTGTTAAGCTAACTGCTTTTTCTGCCATAAAACTATCTGAGTTCTGAGTTCGTCGTCCATAATATCTGAATAAATGTTCAAGCGAGAACTGGGTATGTATGTTAGCTTAAAATCTATCCGAACCTTGTGAGAATTTAATTCAGGCGCTACGTCTAGCGGTAAATCTAATCGTCTGGTCCACTTAGCACATAATTCTATACATTTGATTGAGATGCGGTCATGAATCTTTAAAAGCATTTGCACACAACTCAGCTATTTTATTAGCGGTCTCAATGAACTGCCACGGGAATAACCAACGTTTGGGGTGCTTTACATTTTTCTTTTGGGCGTAGTATGCATACTTCCTATCAAATACAAGCAATAGAAACATGGGAACATGAAAGTTGGATATCTCTGGACACTCTAGAATGCACCATCAAAATGATTGCGTATCCTGTGTCGCTTATGATATAAACTTATGACAGTGCAACGAGATTTACTCGATAGACCAGGTAGCCGATTGTGTGATGGGGTTGCATCAGTTCCCGTCGACCGCGCTGCATCAGACCGATGATGATGGTGCCGGTGTTGTCATCGTCGGTTTCATCCGGATCGATAACTTGAACTCTGAATTGCGGGTTCATGTGGAAGGTTTCTGAAACAGGGGTCAAGGTCGGTTTTGATCCAATGAGGAGGTGAAAATTGAACAGTTTCGACGATTATTATAAAACAGCGCACGTGAATGAAATTTTTTTGCAAACAAAACGCGAAATAAAGCTGTGCAAAGGAATTTATCTACCCTGAGCGAAAACAAAATGACTAGGACAGTTTGCTTAGCAAACAAGCATCGCTTTTCCAAAACAGTTCGGAAAACATATTACATATCAGCGAGTAGAAGATGGAGACTGTAGTAGAAGAAAGGGATTTGTTGTGGGCAACTACCGAGAAACTATGGATATCGAGGCACATATTTCATATTGTATTTCTATTTAGTAAAATGTATCGGGTGTTGCAGCATAATATTAAGAACAAATGGCCATGAACTTATTTCTCCCATCACAGGATATGTTTAGGCGAGGAAACGTTTTCAATTGCTCTTTCAAATCATTACAATTTACCACAAAAGTTTTGCTCAGAATGCGTGGAACAAATAAATAACTTTACAGTTTAAATACGATTGTGAAATTCCAACCAAGCATATTGAAAGTCTGGCATCAATAAAACACTGCGACCACTTCGTACTGATATTCAAATACATACGTAGAGTGAGACATATGGGACACCACGGGAAACTAGTTAAATATGCAAAAATGGCTCTGATGGAAGGAGCTCGACTAGCGTCAATTAGGTCCATGCCAAGCTGAGCTGCATCGCAAAACGTAAGTTTTCTACTTGCAGAAAAGACGCAAACTGTGAATTAACTATTGTTGTTCACAGTGAGCTTTTGATTGCCTTTAATTATAATCCCAAGTTCATTTACGTCACTCCGGATATTATGCTCATTGCGCTGTTTCCGAATAAGGGGAGACACCATCAACAAGCTTTCGAGAAATCATATCTAATCAACTACGATTTGAAGGCCATAAATAGCTATGTTATCGCGATTTCTGACGGCAGCGCCAAAGGAAACCAGGAATTTCGCCGTACTCAACGAATGAAGGAAACAAATGATGCTTTATAATATCCGGTTAACTCGTATACACTATCTTCTCGACCGTGGTAAAGTCAAAACTAACAAGTGGCACATGCTAAGTAAGCACCATCAAATTGGAAATACGGCTAGTTCGTGATGCAATTAATGATCTACCATCGTGATCAACCGCTAGTTCATTGCTCCAAAAAGGATCGAAACAGCTATGCTCGTGGTTGTGGTGAGTTGATGGCAACTTGAAGTTTTTAAATCAAATGATTCTGTGCAGTTAAAAACCCACTAGGAAAACCCACATAATCGCGCGCGCATTATTCCCGTTGCTAGTTTCCGGAATTGTTTTTTCTTCGGATAACTCATAACCTCTCCAGTTTATTTGGTGAAATGCACGCGAACACGGATTGTGTTCACACCCATAGGTTTAACCCCATCAACATGCGCTTTTACATCCAGCGTGTATTCACGATAACATATTTAGTGTGAACGCACTCAAGGTCAGTTGGTGAAGAATATGACATGCGTTATTATGGCGGGTTGATCATTCGCAATACTTCGAGAATGAGTTGCTGGCGTCCATGACACCGGAGCTTGTTCGCGGTTCCATCAACCCGAACTGGTGCATGTGATATGGATTCGAAAACTCAACAAGGTGCTCTGCTGTCGTACTTATTTTTCCTAATACCGTCAGCAACCATTTAAACACCAAGGTTTATTGGGGAGTCAAAGTTGGGCATATTTTCTAATTGACAACCACAAAGGAGATTCGAACCACAAAGCTGTTAGTTTTATAACACTACACCACCATTCCCTTGTGATGAGAGGATACAGAAGGTTTTAAACATTGTTTTTAACAGGTAATTTAAAATCGGTAAGTGATTAACAGCCAAATAGATCCGAGAATAAGGAAGATTAGATGAAATGAGTACTTAAATGCAAACACCGGTTGTGTTTTGTTGATTACATTGAGTGCATCTGTACTTAATTTGGACAGTTGATGTTTGAGTGTTAAAATTCAATCTCGTGTTGCTGATTATGGGATATGCGAAAAGTTTGTGGAGAAACATTTATGCTTGTAATTTTGTGTTGGTGAATGCATCATGATCGAGAGCTTGGACTCACTGTCGTAATTTCGGCATCCACCGGCGGTTGCGAATCGGATCCATTCGCCGTCTTCTTTTGTCATTTCCCATCGCCGGGAACTGGAATCATTGTGAAACGACTGACCAAATGAACCCGATTCAGGCCCAAGATGACAAAACTCCAGGCGTGAGAAGTAGCGTAGAAAATCTTCCATTGACATCCTGTGTGTGTGTGATGAGCGTATATGCTAGACTTTGAAATGTTACAATTAGGCGTTACCGACGCAAACTCATCATGGGGCGTCTTTGACTGGGATATACAACTAAAGTTATGTTTTATGTGAAGTATTGGTTGCACAATCGTAAGTAGAATGCGATAGCCTACACAAGTATTGCATGCTTTAAAGGGATGACGTCTGGTCGGACCGTCTGAAATGTTGTCGAGTACATTCGATCCAACGTTAGCCACGTCACACTCCCCGTTTCTAGTCCAGATATTCATTGCGTCACGACTCACACCGCGAGGACAATCACCTAAGAGTCTCGCGACCCAAGAGAATGCCAGTTGGCTAAGAGTTTAGCACGCAAATGACCAAGAAGGAAGCACGCGCCTATCACCAATGCGGGTGACTCTCAGAGATACAGAGGAGAGAACTTTGTGTGTCTGTGCCGTTTGTATTTTCAATTTGATTTGTCAGGCGATTTCGAGACAGCCTGTTCCGTGCGAGGAGTCGCGCACTAAACTGGATCCCCCCGAATTAAACTTAAGTCAAGTTGTCGATTTTCCGTTAAATTTTCGAACGGTTTTCCGTGATTCTTTCGTAACCCAAATTGTTATGGGTTTGCGATTGGTATTGCTGGTCTTATTGGCGCTTCATGATGTCGCGCGGTGCTGGAGGGTAGTGTTCTGCAGGTCACATGGGAGTTTTACGAGAGTCACTCCTCACCAGAGCACTTCATTTCCTTTACAACATGTATGGCATCAATCATTTATTTGTGTCTGAAATTATATTTCTGTTGCCAGGCTCGAGGAATCTGATGCTATCGTTAGTGTTAATTTATTGCATTTGGTAAACAGCACCGCGTTGAAAACTGGGAGAATTATAGCAGCACGAAATTGTTCAGTCTAATGAAGTTGAATACATATAAATACCGCACTGATTTAAAAAGAATAACCGGATTCAGTTTTTGTCAAAAAGCATGACCGGGTAACATGATGCACGAGTATCCAAGACCATTTCTAACAAACATGCTGAAGAGAGAAGAGATAGTTTGGAATGAAACTGATGGGTTCATTGACTGGAAAATTCATGAATATAATGCCGCTTGATACAGCGGGTTACAAGTGTAGGTGAAAATGTTCCTCGTTTCAGAATGATGGCAGACCCAAACTACATCTGCGAAGGTCATTTGTCATGCACTCAGTTGCACTTAATCGGGCGCGTGCATAGTGCAAACACAAAGATGAGGCCAATTGCACTGTAGAAATTTGTGCCAAGCCTGCATCTCTCCACCAGGCAACCAATCAATTAATCGATTATTCAAGGTTAAACTAAACAAAGTTGTATCAAATGTTACCCAAATTCAGAGTGTTGAGCATGAAAATAGCATATCTACCCGTCCATCCTCCTAGCAGAAATAAATTATACATTTTCGTGATTCGCCGTCGTACGGTATTTTGTTGTTGTTGTTGGCCTCCTCCGATCGATGCCGACCATGGATGTACATCACCATCGCATGAATTTTCATGTTCAACAGCTTTTAAATGACTAAACATTCCGATTCGGGAGGAACAATCTCTCCCACAGCGCTTGCAACGATAGTCAGAACTCGGTCGCTGGGCGTCAGTTGCACACCAGCGGCATTTTATATCCCAATAAAATAGTAGATATTCCATATTACCTCCGATAAAAAAGGATGAAACCATCGTTCGAAGCAGGATATGAAACTCCTAGGAAAGCAGCATAAAATTTAAAAGTTAGCGAACAATCTATTCGAGATACATTCTCTAAATGCATACCAAAATTCTCCGTCATTGTCAAAAGTCAGTCCGATGCGCTTTCGCTCCGATTTTGAAATCGACTTCCACTCAGGCGATTGATCACTCCAGGGCCCTTTCCATTCGTGCTCGTTACCCCATGGATTGTGCAGACGGATCAACTCGATATGTCGGTTGGAACCAGAGTTCTCCACCTGGCAAAAGATGGACACAAGTCAAACGGCATTTATAGAGATATTACTAGTTGAAGTGAAACAGAATGCAAAATGTTCAGAATAGAAGATTTTTCCCAGATGATAAAGCGGGTGATGAAAAAGAGAGCGGTATCTACGACCAGTTCTTTTCGATCACAATTCCATTTCAATCTAGCACCGATCGTAATGCAAGCGCGAACAAACAAAACAACTTTCTCGTGTAGTGTAAGTAACGATTGTCCTTCTCTATAAAATTAGTGCAAATTTTGTTTTGTCGAGTGGCTAAGCGGAGTTAGAACGCTGATGACCGTTGACAGCACGTAGGGTGAAATACGTGAGGCGAATATTATTTACCGAGAAAATCATACCCATCGCTTTCGTGACCAAAGTGACCCAATCGTGAAAAAAGAAAGTTTGTAATGAATCGGTGAGAGGTGTTTATTGGTAACGTTTCGCTTCTGACTCAGAAGCTTCGTCAGACAAAGGGTGCCAGTACGAACAGAGATCAAGCTTACATTTCATTCACCTGACCTGCCTAAGAACTGCACAGTCCATGGTAGGTGCTGCGCTGGTTAAGATAGACAGGTGCGATGAATATCACCTGACACACCACCACCCCTACTTGCCGTATAATCCCTCAATTATTTTGGTCTTGGCAAGTGCGAATGACATCTGATAACCGATTAACTCGATTGAGTACTCGGTGCGCACACTAGGGGTCACGCACGTTAATGTTTATCCACTGCAGTGCCGGACGCCAGATTGTGGAGATATCAGCCCCATCCACCTTATTGACTGCATTCTTACCAGCCTTTGTTATCTCAATCGCATCAGCGTGAAGTCGTTTAATGTATGGTTTTATTCCCCGCCTTATCACTTCGAAGTTATCAAGATCGAAGCTGTGACCTGTGTCCAGCACGTGTTCAGCTAGTGCTGAATCTCATATCAGTGATTGATATTCACTGGAATTGAGTGGCTGCTTACCAATTTGATTTTTGTGTTCACTTATCCTAGTACTGATTTTTCTGGATATTTGCCTGATATATACTCCCGAGCTACCCTTACAGTTGATTTTATATAGGTAATTCAACGCCCACGAACATTTCCCATTACATTGCTGAACGAATCACGTTGCCACCACCAAGCTGTTCAATCACGTGTGAAAACACATGCAGATGGGGTTAAGCTCTTGAAAAGGTTGGTCCTGCCAGCCTTATTCACCAGTGGATTACAAGCTCAACTCGTTTACCATACTTCTACTGTTTCAAGTGCATGCGAATCCTGACCCTACTGTCACAATCTGATTAGGGTAAACAGCACGAAACCGGTCGTGGGGTGTGAACGTTATAGAAATGCTTGCAAATGAGCATTTTTGTTTAGCATCATGGGTTTAACTTGTAGTAAAATTGATTGGAACACGTTTTGGGATCGATTGTGTATTCATTATGATGCAAAGAAATTCAGGGTGTTAAAACGTTGTTCAGGATGCTGAAAAGTAATCTCACGACACCTATCCTATATACTATGATACCTGGATAGAAGAAGAAGAAGAAGAAGAAGAAGAAGAAATTGACTTTATTCGTACACACGAATTTTCAGCTGTTACAATAATTTCACCACAAATTTAAAAAATGATAAACATGTCCCGACATCGAGTTACAATTTGTCGACTGAACGATTTTCTTGTCCGTCTTAATTGATTGACATACGATCCAGTTTACTAGCAAAAGTTTTTGGGTCAAACGTTTCACTGCAAGTCCCGGTATCTCGTACTTCGTTCTAAAGTGCACGTCAAAATTTGACCTCAGTTGATCCGAAAATATTTGATGCATTTTACCCTTGGAGAAATTAATTGTATGCACGGCCGATTTGAAGGCCCCGCAAAAATGGTTAGCAATCTTACAAACTCATTAGCAATGGATACCGCGGTATCTAGGTATTCGATAGCGCTTGTGGTGACGCAGTGGATTAACATTCAGCCACTATTCACCTATGACAGTAAAATTCATTTAGGCTGAGCCTAATCGAAGGACAACTTAGAGCAAAAGTTCGTTTACCCATTGAAAGCTTTTCGGGTCAAGTAATGAACGTCAAAGTGGCACGATCCTTGACATGGTCGAAATCCTAGTGGAAGTGTGAAATACAGTGAAGAATATTTCATCGACCGATTGTCGCGAGACATGGACTTGTATTGTTAACCACCGAAAAGAAATTTTTGAAATATTTTACTGGCGGGGGTATTCCTGAAAAGCTTGTGTGCAATCGGCTAGAACAGATTTACGGGACGTTACGGTTCTGGGACAGAATCTTCGTCAGACCAAGAATGATAGTCAGAACTGGGAATATGACAAGTTAGCATTCCACACAAAACCTGTGCTTAGCCTAAAACCTAGAAGCTTATAGTACCTCTATGGATGCCAGGCCACGTAGGCAAGATCAGGATGAATTGGACTATTTGCTTCAAACGGTAGGTATTTAAGAGTTTCAAGAGCATGATCGGTGCTGCTCGGTCTAGATAGACTTATTTTAGCAAAATGGTTGCCACTTTGAACACCATTGCCACATTTCCTGATTTAACAACGCGTTATACTCAAGAAATTCGTCACAGTCGGAATCGCTTTCTAATCGGCTAGCGCGGGTTCCATACTTCAGTACGTAAATTAGTCGAAGAGAGGCGATTACAGCGAAAAACCCTAACCTAAACGAGTGCACATAGAATTTATGATATATGAATAAATACTGTAGACACGATGTTATGAAAGACTCAGCCAAATCTTCTTATCGTTGTAGTACAAACAACGATAATCAATTTGGATAAACGATCCTCAATTAGAAAATCACTGCCAACAATCCTACATGATTCAGTGAGTTCACTACTTGATGGTTTTGAGTACTAACTATTTCAAGCACATTCTTATGATTAAGTTAGAATGTTTCATGATCCACTGTGTGAAATGGACCCACAATTCCTCTCTCGATCACCCAATAGAACGTACGTTCAGATACCAGATATACTTAGCAGCTGCGAAGCATACTAAAGTCGCTATGGATTACTGTTATGTGAAGGTTATTATATTAACCAATAAGCGATTCGTTCCTTTGGTACCACAATCTTTTGTTAAAACCTGAGCTGACAGTGGAGCGCGAAGGGACGCAAAATACCATTCTATTTGTAGTGTTGGTTGATATCACATTGAAGAAGTCATAGTTCAAAGTTCGGTCAGCGATTAACGGGAACCAGAGGATCTACTACGATTTACATAAGCATATAAGCAGTAAAGCTTGCTTAGTACGGTACCTGGCTACACACGTGCTTGCCACATTTATTACTGGGGTCAATATAGCAGAAGTAACCTGAGGGGTTATGCTAGAGAAACTTTACCGCGTTACAATTATATCCGGGTGAGTTAACGTAAGATATTATATCCGCCTCACCAATAACCCAATAATCGGACTATGTGAATCAAACAAAGCCGAATAGAACCAATAGTTAGTAGGAATATCAATACGGTTATTTAGAACCACACAGCAAATGTTTCTTTCTGTTCCCGGAACCTAGCAGAATATAACGAACAATGCGTAGGAGATATTACAATGGAGTAGCTAGCGTTCGTGCTTCTAACCACTTTTACCAGTCCTACTTGGAGTTTTTCGATTGCAACACTCTAGTGTAGTCGATATATTAGGAAAAAATAAATACGACTTTTACATCGACCAACCTGTACGATTATTCTGGAACAGATATGCTTGTGTGCGTGAGTTTGCATTGACTGGTTTGATATTTGGATCAGTTGAAAGTTGCAGTTCGTTTACATGTAGTTGAAGAAAAAGCAAATCTTGGTAACGTTTGCTTCTGACTTCGTTAGACCAAACTTCATCATGGCAAACTTTCGTTTCACAGTCAGGAATGTTAAACCTTGCTTCAAAGTACTGCTTGGTTACATTGAATGGCTCTTAGTTCAGCAGATACACTTGTTTCAAGTATCTTGGCGTTAAGTTATTACACAACCTCAACTGGACAGAGCAAGTGACTGCTAGGTTCTTGAAAGTTGGCCGATAATCTTTCTATGACCTTCGCCTCTGTTCCTGCTCCGTCCCACCTGATCTAGTTAGACATTTTGTTTTTTCCAGCATCCCCGATAATTTTTCCCACTTTTTTAAAAAGGATTTTTTCATAATCAAAAGTGGCATAAGGTATATCGCACGACTGAGCTATGCCTCTACTGATTCAATTCGAGATATGTTCGTCGATCGACACTTTCGTGAATGTGGCAGTTTGATCAGTGTCATTTCGTCCGATAATGCACACCCACTGCATGCGGTCCTTATGGTTTGTTAAGCGTTCTCATCTACGCGAAGTCAATACCTCTTTCCCTATTCGTGAACTGAAAAATTCAGGAATTCTTTCGTCCCTTACCTTGCACGTTATTTTGTTGATAACGTCATCTGAGGAGGCCACTGACAGTCTAAATTTCGACATTGAATCCTCAACCTAACATTGTGTTTGGATAAGTATTTTTGTGTGGTTTAATTAATTTAGTTGCTGGAAATACGTGTACACGAATAAAGTTATTTTCTACCTTTTCATGACGATGGATTCCTGATCGGTCTCAAATATATTAAAAATATCAAAAATCAACACCGTTTAGAAAAATGGGCCTATATGCTTGGATGCGCTGACGGAACAATTCGAATCGTAACACTGGCCACCTTGGAAGAAAATGTCATTTAACTTATAACACTGAACGCGGAACAAACAATAACGCTGGCTTACGTATTTGAACTGGGGGAATAAGTAGCAACGCAATTACAAAAACGAGAAAAAATTCAGGGAAACGAACAAAATTGAAATACTATTTGACAGATGGTATGTGAATTGTTGCTTTAAGATTAGTGACAGTTACACGAATGATTCCCGATATTAGGAGAGAAAAAACGCGTGTGGAAATACAACATTGAGATGATTTAAAAAAGCATTTTGATTGCCTTGTTTAGTGAGTAGACATTGTGACACACACAACCACACTACGGCAGCAAAAGGAAAGTCTCAACATACTGCACAACACTGGAAGACCCTTCGTGGGGAATTTGTCGTTTGTGTTGAGCAAGTAGCGAAGTTTGATCAGGTTGCTGGAAAATATTGTCAGACCACTCTTTCAGACCGCGTGTGAAGATTTGCGCTGAATTGTACGTGTGTGCGATATAGAGCTTGAGCATTTTATTTGATCGCATCAACATTTTAAAGTAAACAGTTGATTAAAGCGGCATTCAGCACAAGAAAGTCGACAACGGGGAGCACTAACTTTTATTTGACAAGCATTCTCGCAAGTAATTCATTCATGAAGATAATTTTACACCTTTTACGTATTACACAACTTCGCGGACACTATCAACAGTATAGCCGATCGAACTAAAGCGAATACGCATTTGCTGTTCATACTCTACAATTGCGAAATAGTTTTCCTACTCACGTGGTACTACCTGAAATTATTGACGCTTTACAAAAAGCACTTAATTTCTACCTGAACAAGTATGTTTTTGCGTTTAATAACTATCCTTAACAATGCTTTATGACAATTTTTTTTACCATCCGACCCTAATTACGTGTTGTGGGTGCTTTAAAGCATAGACCTTTTAACCTACACTTAAGAGCAAATTTATCTAAATTTGGCCATGCCAAGGAAAACCAGAAATAGCTAAGATTACCAAAATCTACGCAGACATACATATGCTTGCGTAAAAAGAATTTCCTTTCTAAGGCATATGTAAGCTACGTAAACCTGGGCTGTTTGTCAAAAAGTTTGTAAACGTTTTGAAAACATCTTGCGAATAAACTATATGGCATCCCTTTCGATTGGACTGATATGGGGTGTTTGTCGAAGATTACATAATCACTGTTTGCTCTCAGTTTTTGCTAATTTCAACGAACATTTCGCTTGGCAGAAACGAACCATTACGAAGCTTTCTCTCTCTCAGAACTCTGATATCAGGTAGTCGCTAGTGGTACGTACAACAAATTTCAGACACACCGGCGTTGAGAACAGCCGACTTCATTGTATCACTCCCATCACGGACGTCGCCCAGAACTTTTCCAGTGTCATCAAAGGTTTTAGGCTCCCGGTTTTAGAAGTTAACGTTTCGTGATGGAATTTTGTCTCTTGGTGCAAACAAATTTCTCTTAGTTCTTAGAATAGATAATAGGTCGTGGTAAAATGATATCGTACGGGTGTGCTCCGTTAAGCTGTAGACGGCAGTTTTAATTCGATATGATCAAACTCATCGCACACCAACGAAAGAAACTTTAATTGATCAACGAAATAGCAGTAAAGCCTATGTTTTATCAACGTCTAATGTTCTTTAAGTTAGACGTTTAATAGCGTTTGCTATACTGAGAAGAACGGATTTTAATAGGTGTAGCAAGAGTTGAGTATGCTGGTCATCATAAAGATTGAAACTCTTCTGGTTCGATAAAAATATTATGACTGTAGCTTAACACCGCTGAAAACTTCTAATGCCAAATCTTGCAGTCGCTTTCAGGATTAGGTAGTGCTGTAAGACGACAAACTCATACACTCCAATGGAGAGCCAACACACAGTCTTAAACTTCATTCACATAAAGGGAAAACGAGGGAATTTCGCCCATTCTTCTTTCACATGAGACCATAATAAAAGAGGCCATTTGTTTTAAGTGGCGATTGGAACAGATCCAAGATACGGAAGTTTACCTCAGAAACAATTCATCTTTCGCAACTGTTAAACAATGCTAGGTGAGCTGAATTTTACAAAATTATACACAGCGTTATGAACTTGACCGATCGTGAAACCCGTATTTCCATTTCATGATTATATACGACTTTGTATCGACGGTGCACGAGTTTGAGTAGCAGTGAATGAAATACGTCTTCAATACCAACCCAATCCCGGTAGAATAAACACGTACGTGAAACCCACAATGGTATATGCACTTCAAGTGTATTCGCTATGGCATAAAAATATGCTGCGACTATGCAAAGTATATACCATCTAGATACTAAACTTGCCGCTGAAATCAGTCGAAATCTATACAATGAGCGAAACAGAAGCTTATCCACGTTGTCGTCTCCGAGGGGAGTTGATTTTGGGTTACAACATTTTGACTACCTACTAACTTAATCTACGGGACTCTCATAAGACAAGGGCTCACACATTAACTCTGTGTGTTCCTCAGTCACGATTCAACTATAGACGACATGTTTTCGCCAAATCAACACATGTTTACCAAAACACTTGATGCCTTTTTGGTCCATTACCAGTGCATCGAAGAAAACATTAAATCCTGACTCCAAGGATGTATATGTGTCACTCACTGTGCAAACGAGAACAATTTCTGCACTTTGGATTTGGACCTGATTATTGAACTTTTCAGTAAGCAACCAAATCACGTTTTTGCTTGTTATATTATTCGTGTTTCCCATATTATTCGGTGGTTTTCTGTAAAGCGATATGCTTTTTAGATTATCAAAATTGAATGGAACGTTTCAAGAGTTTATTCAATTGGCTATTTCTATCTTGCTCAAGAAATTATTCATTGCTAATAGAAATCTTCCTTTTGTTTTATACTGTTAGTATGGAACCACCAAGTTTCTTCCAGCAAAGAATTTAACGTTTTAGAGACTATCAATACAGGTTTACAATGCTTTTCAATTCCATTACAGACAGTCAGGCCCATAGGCTGGTGCTTGCTACTGGTTCAATTAGCAAGAAAAGGTGAAAGTGGAAAACAAAAACCTAACAGCTTGATGCTATTTTGTCGTATTAATTTTTTGATTAATATCCCATTTTACACCCGATGAGGGTGCTGCTTCCTAAAGGAGTGACCGAGACATGATTCAATTTCGATAAATCTTATTGAAAAAACAGAATCTTCAACTGTTAGAGAATCGTGAAATCTTGCAATGTTATTCCGAGAGTTTAAGTTGATCAAAGTGCCATTAAATGTGATAAAAAAATTTAACTCAATCAATCATGGTTGTAACCCCTCACTTTACGAATATCTGTGATAGAATACGCATGTCCACGTATCAGCCCCATCGGGCCATCCTCTCCCAGTTTACCCGGACTGGCATCAATTGAACAAGCCATTAGAGAGCAACGCAAATGCGCTCGTTCGATGATGTTGAACAAGTTGGGAGGCGCATCCTCACGTAGGTCGATCAGCTCTGTCAACCCTCCGGTCAGATCTTCCATTGCTTCCGCGGTGTTACCTCCACGAATTGCTTCGTATGAGCCAAATAGTCTTCATGAAAAAATGATAGCAAATTCACGGATAAGCGTTGAACTGCTTTAATGTGGTTTTTTGAGATCAGATTGGTTACGCATATAAGGCGGTGAATGTAGCTTCAGGTTAACAAGTTTGCAATAAACACCAAAGCTCAAACGAAATTACATTACTCACATTTGTGAATGCATTTTTTGGTGAACTTTTGTATTAGCTGAGTTAATCGAATGATTAACAAAAGTTACTACATTCCACTGAGTTCAAGGTCGATTCACATAAGGATGGCAACACGTTTGATTGTCAACGTTTTTCATAACACTGAAAATTATTCAGTTTAATATGTCCAATGTAAAGTGATGTGTTGCTCACATCCTCCGAAATTACACTCCACTACCGGTTTCTGGCTGTTTGCCGTCATCAGGTGGAGACAGTAAGATTAAGTTCAGTGTAAAGTATTTCAATTTTGCTATTAGAAGCACAGTTTTACCAAGTTACATTTGATTGGTAAAATACTTTATGTTTCGTTTACCAATCAGTTCGAATATCAATTTTACGTCAACATGCATTTGCATGTTGACGTAGTATATCATATTTAGTCACAGAAAACCAGGTAGGATAAATTGGATAGACATAACAATCACACAATATTAAAAATCTAAGTTAAACGGGATAGAGTTGAATGATATGTTAAGCCATACAATAAATTACATTGTTGGTGTTGCTTACAACACCGAAATCTTCCTATCTTATAATAGCGAAACAAATCTTTGATGAGTTAGTGCCAGTCATTTTAAATCTCTATCAAATTGAAACTGCGATAAATTGATATCAAACGGTTATCGCTCCGAACCATCGCACCGATACCACGCAGTCAGCAAGATCAAGTACTAAATCTCAAAAGAAGACCAATAAAACATTATTTACAAAATACCAGGTTTGGATTGCGACAAACACTATGTTAGCCAGACTGGTCGGACGTTTGCCACACGATTAGATGACCATCAATCGACGGTTCGACTATACGACCAAAAGTCGTTGATCTCAATACTTGTGGATCAATTTGGACTCAAATTCGACGAGAACAACTCTGAAATAATCGCCAATGGCCGCAATCGACGCCCACGTGAATTATCAAAGTCTGACACTCGACAGGATTATCAATCAAACAACACCTCCAATTGGATACCATGTACGGACCATTTAGAACTCGGTTACGAAGGAGTTTACTGACGCACAACGTGACAAACACGATGAATGGACAAGCAAACACCGTATAAAAACCCACGAATCACACTTACAAATCATTTTGAAAGAAGTTCAGTTGATGATGTCATCCAGCCTAACGATTAATCGTCCTGAACAAACAATGCTAGCTCGGATAACACATTTGAACAACATCTTATATGATTTTTTAGACTACCGTTTATTTGTGGTTTTATTCGCACAAAAGCCGTGCCTGTGATATCAAATTGGCCATTAAGCATTGCGATAAAATATGGCACAAAAGTTGCCGACTAATTTCGGCGAGCAATTTTGAGACTGCGTAGGATGTTAAAATAAATAGAGAACCAGTCTTACCGCAAAAGCGGTAGGGATCAGAGTACACGATTTTATCGAGATTATTCTGTTAACCAGTTCACTATGAGGACCTAACACCACAAAAGTTTCAATAAATACACGAAAAAATAAGAAAACGTGGAAGATAAAAATAAACGTTTGCAAAGAAGCTACATCAACGTTTGTCAGTTGAGTTGGTTTCGTAGATATGTAGACGTTTAGAATTACTTGGCATAGGCTTTTTCCAAAATAGCAGACCAAAACTCATCGCGGTTAGAAGAATGCGTGTACACCAGTCGACGATTCCTTGTAGGTAGACGGTCGTCCACGATAACATCGAACCATTCACCGAAACGCCAGAAACGAAACCAAAACATACCACAATAGAAGAATCCGGTTTTGTCGCCACTCGAGGAGTGCCTCTCGAATGTCTGTCCACTCGGAACCACCTATCAAATAAAGAGATGATTTCGGGTGTAATATATTCGGGCACAATCATGAATGATTGAACATATATATTAAGAAAAATTTCACTGTAAGCTCTATATTCTGATTAAATAAAGGACGTAGAAGTAGTGCATTATATTCATTTTTATCAGGTATATCGTATAACATTCGCAAACATTTTGTGAGATAATCTAGGTGATAGATGAATTTCAATTGAATTCTGTAGCTATTTTTAGGATGCTTTATCGAATCCTAGAACATAACACATGAAATCACGCTTCAGAACTCCATTCATCGAACGTGTCTCATTTCTCTTGCTATGTGTATTTTCTAGTGAAACGTTTTGATAATTGTATGCATTAGCCACGAGCATGTCGTAATGAATGTGGGTCAATATATCGTGTCTTGTACGGCGAATTTATCTATGTAAATTTTCGTTTACTAATTATCTCAAACGAATAGTTAAAATCATTTTTTGAAAACGATTGACAACATGATGGATTGGAAATACAGGTATGTGAACAACATCATGCCACACCGTTTAGAGTCATCGCAAGAAAATTGTTCTCAAAGTCTTCAACATTATATCTACTTTGAATAATTTATTTAGTAAAACTGAATATTTATTATTGGAACGCCTGTTATACAAAATTACTGTTGTTTACTATCAATAATAGATGGTTGGTTAAGCTTTTCGATATAAAAGTCATACCTGTTCCAAAAGTTCACGATGGATAGAGAGGCTCGAAACGGCAGCCAAAAACCAACAATTACCTGAAATATCGCAATGTAAGAATAATTGTAAGATTAAAAATTTATCTGTATGCCGTAGGTTTGAATTTCAATGTAGCTACAAAAACGCTTCGACGTATTAGATGCTTTTCAGCAATTGCTGCAACGAAAAATTGCGAAATAGAAGGATGTTCAGTTTTACAAACACGCAAGACTTCTTTTTCGGATTGAATTCTTAATTATAAGACAAGAGTTTTCACCAGATACACCATAAGCATTATCTAGCATAGCTTAGGTATCTGCTGCACCATGTGGTCCCAGTATGGTGACAATAATTGTACCTCGACGAACACCCTCGAAGGTTTTATCCACCCTGTTGCATTTCAGTGCTTTTCTGACAGTTTTTTTCGATATTGCTTATGAAGGAAATGATTGTGTCTTCCAATACCGTCGGACACAAATCACATGCTTTTATTTCGACAATCCAAGCCCAACAACCTAGGAGAAGACATATAAAACAAGACTGATGTTTTTGACAGCATTCAACTGATTAGTTACATCGTAAAATCTGAACATAATGCAAGTTTCAATGTTGTTTTCTCCACCACAAACATAGCAATTGACGCTAATCATTGAGTAAAACTGGTCTTTTTTAATTGCAGACATATTATATTCATGCCCATTCATTCGTATTGATGTGAAAAGTTTTTAAAGTTGCATATTCAAATAAAATCCGGAATTATTGCCCTCATTTCATTACAAATAATAAATAAAAAAACATACTTATTAATATAAGCACGAATCGGAATATGCGATAATTGTGTACGTGATGTATAATATTTCAGAGTCATGTAGTATGCCAGAGCAACAAATATATTTTAAAATTTTCAGAAAAATATATATTTCTTAACATTCAACGAGTAAATCTGTGAAAATTATTTCAAATAAAACTCACCAATTTCCCCCTGTTGTACGTCGAAACGGCTTATTCCGTCGATAATAAATTTCGGCGTATTAGTAAGATCCTGGAAGTAATTTTGCGGTCAACAATAATGGCATGTGATTTTTATAAATAAATCTGATTTGATTCTGCAAAATTAATAGATATACTAATGATTAAAATTGCACAGAATATTGGGATGGATAAATAAGGAAAACGGAATACACATACACGTTATATATAATGATGTTCGTCATTGTATTACTTTGTTGTTAGCCTAATTCGGTCAATGTCGACCATGGATGTACATCACAATGGAATTACTTTAATGCTTTAATAACAATCATAAGGGCTGAATGTATTGCATAATTCTCAGTTCTTTTCGAGTTGCACGCAACTCACCCCAGGTTTGTGGGCTGAGTCTCCAATAAACTCCGTAAATGTTTGAGTATCACTTTTTTCATCTTTTATGATTTTATTTTTTACTAGTAATATGACATCCTTTACATGCTAACGATGTAATGTTGATTGTCATGTTAACGCAACATCTCGATGTCGATGCGGTAATAGACAGTTCAATGCTTCATTATTTTGGTTATGTGGGCTGATGTTGATACTTAATTTTAAATAAATATCAAATCGCATTATCGCATTTTGCGTTGATTTTCGTATTTAAATCTAGCAAGTTAAGTTTATTTGAATGTAGAATATCATGCAATAATTTGGCAAAAATAATCTAATTATTGTGAACAGCAAGAATCCTATAGGAATTCATGAAATATAGTGTTAATATTAATTTGAAACATTCAAAGTTCAATCTAAACATTATTGCAGGTGATACTCTAATCTGACGAGAAGCAGCTTGAATACAATCTGATCTCAATATATTAGGTTACCACTGATACATTAATGAGATACGACTTACGTGAGGCCTTAGCCATTCATATCTTCCAGAGGTAATTTTTCGATCCCCAAATATGCTAGCATCAGTTGCTGTGAAATATGGATCCTCGAAAAGAAATCCGCGTTGTCGCTGCTTCGAAAGTTTTTCCAGATACCACTTTCGACTGGATTCCAATGAGTCTGATTTATGTATTCCATATTTGTCATCATTTAGATGTTGCGATCTCTTCAGGTACTGTCTAGCACTTTCTTGTCCCGTTTTCCGAGTGACAACGGGATAGTTTCCCGAACTTTTACACTGCAATTCGTGTGGAGATAAGGAAAAGCATAATTAATGAATATTGAGAGCTTTTTTCCGAGTTCGAATGTTATAATATTGTCTAATAGATAACAATATTGCTATCTACAAATTATCTGATTAAGTATAGCGAAGAACTCCGGCCGAAGTTCAAACATTTTTTAAACAACTACGAAAATTAGTTTATGTAAGCTAAATTTTATTTAAAGTTGAGCAATTTTAATTTTTTTACCTACCTATTTTTAGTTGATCAGATTAATCATATACCTTTCATAAAATAAATCATCGTGTAAAACTGGACACACTTTATGGTTTAAAACCTACATTAAAAACCATCGATGATAAACTATGACGGTGGATACCACGAAGGTCATTAAGAAAACCAAAACTAAAAGAATAAAAGAAATGAATGTAAATGAGACCAACCAATTCCGGAAAGTAACTTACCATGAAAAATGTCTCAACTAAGCGGAACAGAATACTTCTATATATCACTCCCACGCCTAGCACATTTGTTTCATTCAACTTCGCGTGAGATTATGGTATCAGTATGGTTCAGTTCAGTTCACTTCAGTTTGCACAGGACGATATGTGGCAGAGTCGCCAATCGAGCGTCCAGATTTCTCCCGGTGGTATGCCGAAAAGAGCGCCCACCACTTCAAACAAAATAGGTTCACAGATTTCTTCTGGTAGGATGGTTACCTGGAATGTAGAGCAAAAACTCCCCTCACCAAAGGTGAGGAGACATTAATGCATTTAAAAGACCAGGTAAATACAATATCATTACTCAATTAGGGGCAAAATGCAGGAAATAATGAGCTCCATACGGCATCAAGTCTATTCTTGAAACACATTACAGAGTTAGAGTTCACGACATCTTCAGGTAGGCAGTTCCAGTAGCTTACTACTCTTTCACTGAAGAAGTGCTTACGAGCATTAGACCTGACATGTTGTTTGGTCAGTTTCAGAGGGTGACCTCGAGTACCCACATTGGGTGCGAGAACATACATTTCACCTGGTTGAATAGTACTAAAACCGGCCATGATCTTGAAGGTTTCTATCAGATCCCCACGCAGCCGCCTTCTTTTCAGTGAAAAGAGCCCTAGACTTAATAGTCTTTGCTCATAAGATCTACCTGATTGCCCTTCGATCATACGAGTAGCGAGGCGCTGAACACCCTCAAGCCTTGCAATATCTTTTTAAAGATAAGGTGACCAAGCTTGAATGCAGTACTCGAGATGAGGTCTAACGACAGCCTTGTATATCGGTATGAAAACCTCCGGGGACCTGCAGGATAAAACTGATCGAAGGCGAAACAGCGCGCTCCTAGCACGATGTGCAGCTGCTGCACATTGATCAGCCCATTTGAAGTCCGCAGAAATCTCTATACCTAAGTCGCGTACTCTCGGCACCCCAGTTATAACAAGTGTACCATCTGGGCCAGCTACCGCCAGCTTCTTGCCGACTTTCGACAAGAGATAGCTTTTTGAGAAGTTAACTGGTAGATCCCATATAACAGACCACTTGATAACCTTTTCAATATCGTCAATAAAATCACGTTCGTTCGGTGATCCAATAAACTTGACATCATCCGCAAAATGTAGCAGGGACACTTAAGCGCCGCTGCCAAGTCATCGATGAAGATAAGGAAAAGTAGCGGCCCGAGTACAGATCCCTGCGGAACTCCACTTGTAACCCTTACTTTTGGTGAGTACGTACTGCCCACCCTTACACGAAAGTACCTGTTGCTCAAGAAGCCTACTATCCGGTTCCTTAGAGGACCAACGATACCCATATAGCCTAGTTTGGTAGCGAGCAGTCTATGGTTCACTGAGTCGAAAGCCTTGCAGAAGTCCAAGTAGAAAACCTCAACCTGTTGGCCCTTATCCAATTTTTTGGTGACCTCGTTTAGAAAGCCCAAGAGGTTTGTTAGGCACGACTTTCCTTTAAGGAAGCCATGTTGAGCAGAGTCCAGCAACTTAAACTCAAATAAGTGCCTGCAGATCCGATCTCTGATCAGCCTCTCTAAGATCTTACACAGAATGACAGTAAGGCTTACCGGTCTATAATTACAGACAGATGAACGACTGCCGCTTTTGTGTATCAAGTTCAAGTTCAAGTTGCACAGGACTGAAGGTGGCTAAAAGCCAATCACGCGCCCAGATTTCCTTCGACGGTATGCGGTTGAGCACCCGGCACTTCGATATCGAGTATACAGTTCGTACTTTTCACACGTTCTTGTTTCCGAATTTCTGGAAAGTAAAGTAGGGTTTCTCCTCACCAGCACGGTGAGAGGTCAGCTATTCAGAAAACAATGCAATAATATGCGTGAGCAATGTGTGGTGTATGAAATCACTAGCCTAGTTGAGGTAAAGTGAAACACAGTCATAGACTGCATGTGGTCTAATTTACTGTCAGGTTGTCCAGGCCTAGACAGATATGATAAAAATGTAAAAATACGTTTTTTTTAGTTTTTTTTAAAGTTTTTTATTAGACAATATGCGGAAATATGATAGACCATTTAACGTCTAATTCCTTTTTAAAGCTCAACACATTTGGGAGGCTTACTATACAATCTGGGAGCTTGTTCCAGAAGTTGACCACACGGTTGCTGAAAAAGTGCTCACGTGCCAGCAACCTGGGCCTACTCTTAAGAAGTTTCATGTAATTACCCCTTGTAGCTGCTTTAGGTGCAAGTTTAAGGATTTCAGTAATATTATCACCTGTAAGACCCTTTAGAATCTTGAAGGCTTCTATTAGGTCACCTCGCAGCCGCAGTCTCTTTAGTGAGAACAAACCGAGGTCCTCGAGTCTAGCCTCATAAGTTTTACCTGCCTGACCCTCAACCATCCTAGTCGCAAGGCGCTGGACCCTTTCGAGACATGCTATATCCTTTTTTAAGTACGGTGCCCAGGATTGAACGCAGTACTCCAAGTGATGCCGCACGACTACTTTGTATAAGGGGATGAAGATTGAAGGTTTTCGGCAAGATAACGCTGAGCGAAGTCTGAACAATTCTCTGCGAGCCTTGTTTGCAGCTTCGGCACATTGAGTAGCCCATTTAAAATCGCCTGTTATAGTAATGCCAAGATCCTCCACTTTCTGAGCAGCCGCTATTCTGATAGTTCCTTCACCAACTTCTAGTTGGGTTGTCGCTAAATCAGTCGTCAGAAGACAGCTCTTCCCCATGTTTAGTGGCAAGTCCCAGGTCTTTGTCCACTCGATTACTTTTTCTAAATCAGAGATAAGCGTATCTCTACTGTCGGTTCCTAGGATCTTAACATCATCAGCAAACAGGAAGCAGCGTGAACTCAAGCACACTGCCAGGTCGTTTACAAAAATAAGAAAAAGTAATGGACCAAGCACCGAGCCTTGAGGCACTCCACTGAGAATCAGTGATTCCTGCGAGCACTCCCCTGCAATTCTAACATAGTTAGTGCGATTAGTTAAGAAACTGTCTAACCATCGATGTAGGTCACCTGTGACGCCACACATACTTAGTTTGTGCAGAAGGTACCTATGGTTCACCGAGTCAAATGCCTTTTGAAAATCAAGATATCAGACTTCGACTACTCTCCCTTCATCGAGGCGTAATGTCACTTCGTCCAGAAAGCTTAGAAGATTGGTTAGGCAGGACCTTCCTTTCCAGAATCCGTGCTGGGCATCGGATAGTAAGGAATTGGCTACCAAATGTTTACATACCTGGTGCCGAATGATTTTTCCAAGCACTTGCAAAGAATGCTTGTCAGGCTTACTGGCCTGTAGTTGCGTACATCTGAAATGGGACCCTTTTTGTATATGGCTATTACCGCCGCTCGTTTCCAATCATCCGGTAGTACACCCTGGAGTAAGGTAGCTTCGAAAAGATTTCTGATTGCAAGGCTAATTGTATTCGCAAGCGGTTGAAGAATAGCCGGATGTATGCCGTCGGGGCCAGCCGACTTAGTTTTGTCCAGCTGCGACAGAACTGTGGTGACCATTTCCTGATTAACCTCCACCGAGCTAAAGGGAGGTGCTCTGCACTCGTGAGTTTCTAAACAGTTACCTGGATCGCGCCGATAAACACTGCAGAAGAATGAATGCAACGCATCGGCTTTTTCCGGTGCAGTCAAAGCCGTATTGCCATCGTCCAGCACTAACGTACCTATTTCTTCTCCTAATGATCGCTTGGACTGAACATAGCCATAAAAAGCTTTCAAGTTAATCTTTGCTTTTTTGGCAAGTCGGGATTCGAAGTCCCTTTTAGCTTTCCTTTGCAGCGCAACAGCTGAATTTCTGGTCTGTATGTACTGCAGTCTAGATCTGTGAGTTCCACAGAATTTGTAATCCCT
>JACCGJ010021998.1:0-70388 GCA_013407085.1 Atriophallophorus winterbourni | reverse complement strand
TTAGCAAAACATTTAATATTTTAAGTCTTCATCACTCATTGTGAATCATAAGGTCATCGGATATTCCCTCCACACGAAGCTGTATAAGTGATGGTGTAAATAAGGTGTGATGAATGCTGAGCACAAGAATCGGATGTTACCCATTGCACTAAACTCAGGCAAAACATAAGAGCAGGGAGGGCCGATGACAACAATTGAGAAACCGTAATTATTCCTGTGTAAGAAAGATTGCATAATAACTATTCAGAATATACCATTTTCGCGAACATGGAACGAACCATATGCAATTCGTCAGGGGCAGACCAAGAAGCGAACCGCGGGGTGGGTTTGAATTGAACTGCTCGGCTCAAAATCGAATCTATCGAATCTGATGAAAGTGACAAACCGTACAGACAAGTTGCTTATATAGGGAGAGGCGTTTTTGTTCTATGCCAATGTATGTGTTTGGCCAATGACTTGCCTGTGTTGTGGGATTCGTGTGGAACTGGACTGGTGACTCAGGGATGATTCAGAACCCGATCCAATGTGTTCGTGTGGAAACAAGATTCAAGATTTAGGGTGAAAAGAAATTGCCTACAGTACCATAGGATATACGTATAAAAATTAACAAAATCGTTACTTGTATTATCATATCCATGTTCTTCATAGGTGGAGCAAAATAATCCCCAATGGCGACACAGAATGAGGGAAATAAATCTTTGGATGGACGGTAATTCCGTGCGTTAAAATATATATACATCAATAGGTAGGGGTCAACGCAGTAGTTGTTAACATAAGGTTTCGTAACCTTTGTTTAAAGATGTGCTCGTTTGATGAGGTAACAATATCTGTCAGCAGCTATTCCACAGAAAAAAAGGGGGGGGGCAAATGAACAATCGAACAGCGATGAAGTTACGGACGACAATTCAATGGGAGTGTGGAATTTGAAGGGTCAAAGGGGGAAGGCGTGTGAGGCAAACGGGAACCCCCAAACTTGAAGAGAGTGGGATTTCGCGTAGATGAATGAGAATTACGAATGAGGTCGTGTAGGATAGTCTGCGCTCGAGGGTGCCGTCCAAGTCTGGTCAGTTCGTTACGCCAAAGGGTAAAGTATTCAATCCGGTGGAAATGTGTTTGGAGTTCTGGCAGTGGATTGGCATCGATGTTATCGAAGCCTGTTCAAATAACTTGAGGAATATAAGAACCGAATCTGCGGCTTGACTACGATATTCCTGACGTAATATTTTCTCATTCCTTGCCTCACCAAGGATGGGATGCCAGTCTGTTATAATTATTTAACCAACTAATGTTGGTACACTTTTCACTTGCTAGTTTATTCAGGGTCTGAAATAAACACATTTTTGACATGTGCAACCATGTGAGATAAAACCATAGTCGTTCCAATTAAAAGTCGAAATTCATATTCGCTGTAGTTATGTGCATTGATTTGTCCTCGTCATTTAGATATACAGACAATTTCTGAACAAGAAAAGGCATTCGCCCACAAGACTAGCCGTAATGTCGGTGAGATCAATTGTGTCTTATAAGTTTCAGTTCACACACGGTAAATTTTTGACTCAACTCAAGCATGGCTACTTATTTCAAACATATCCCGTTTCAAATTACCTGGAACAAAACAGTTAACATTTTGATTCTAATCAAAGCAAAATAATCGAGAATTCTCTAAGATATTAGTGAATCAAATAAGTCGCATTATATGTATCACCATTTAATTCATCAATAATGTATATGCTTTTTGAACTACATCAATCATATAACATTAAACTTCTCACATAAATCTTTACAGGAATTGCCTTCAGTTTCTCAACAAATACGTCTCATTGGTTGTCGTGGTGTTTGGAGTGATCGGCAACATCCTTTCAATCATTGTGCTCAGAAACCGCGCGATGCGTTCACCGGTCTCGGTTTATTTACTCGGTTTGGCAGTTTGCGACAGCATTCTCTTGCTCACAAGCGCCGGACTCTCTTTGAACAGCATCATCAGCCAACGGGATGTCGCTTTTTCCAAATTTCAAACAAATTCCAGCGATGTAGCCATATATCAATCAATATTCAAATACTTGACATTTCACATATGCTACCCCATCGCATTGACAGCGCAAATGTCCACTATTTGGATTACGGTATGCTTGACGGCCGAACGCTTCCTCGCTGGGTGCTATCCTCTTCACGCTTCCATACTATCCACCGTGCAGAAAGCCAGGAGAGCTATTATAGGATGTGTCGTTTGTTCCATAATTTATAACCTCCCACGCTGGTTTGAGCACACTTATTTCCAGCGGAATTTTAACAACACCGAACACTGCGCGGAATTTATCACACCAGACTGTCTTTGGCATTCGGTATTCCGCGTCATATATTACACATGGGCATACTTGTTCTTCATGTTTCTGCTACCCGTGGTTTCATTGACTGTGATGAATATCAAATTGATACAAGCAGTACGTCGAGCAGATATATTTCGCCAAGTTTCCCAACCAACGTGCAAATGTAACAGTCCAACACCATGGTCTTCATCGTTCAATTACTCTGAGAAGCCCGAGAACGGTAACAGATATTCCTTTTCCCGTAACAAAAACCGTCAAGTTTCGGATAAATCAGCGAGTACACGCCAACATTTCTGGCAGTTTGCTTCGAATACACCTCATTCCAGTGTTCGATCCTCGTCGGAATCTCGTACGGTCAAAGTAGACCGTAATGTCACTCGAATGATCATTGTCGTAAGGGCAGTATTTATTGTTTGTCAGTTACCCGCACTCGTATACAATATTCATTTTGGTATTGTTTACCCAAACATTGGCAAAGGAGGATGGTGCATATTGTCGGAGATTAGAAATTTTTTGGTTGTTGTAAATTCGAGCATAAATTTCATAATTTACTGTTGTATGGGGGCCAAATTTCGCAGATGCTTTATTCATGTTTTCTTTCCATATTTTGAGCGGAGTTATTCCATTCCTGCGTCGTGTTATACACAAAGATTGACAGAAATTAACAATATCTAACTACAACATCTTTACTTACTCGTTCAATAGAAAATGTTTGTATACGATCGCACTTTTCAGATTAACTAATACAAATCAACTTAATTAAAACGCAAGGACCGACATCAAACAAACTCTAAAAAATCGATCGTCTGATGTGATTGGATGAATTCAAATTGTGTCGATTCACATGATCACGTGATGCCTTCACCTAGCAAGCAAGCCTGAAGTACCTAAAATGGACAGGTGAACAAGAGAGAAGCAAATTTATTTGAAAATGAGACACTCTTGAAAGACTAATTTTGCTTGTTGCAATAGTTATGTTTCAAATCTCCATTGACTAAACAGTTATATTGTCGATTGAGAAATATTTAGCGAAATTCAGCAGTGCGCAATAATTCACGCTTGCTGATAGCATGAATTGAGTCCGTTAAAGAAGATAATAATGCTGTTGTCCAAAATTTTGAACGTATTTATAAAACGTAGCTGAGGTGTATGAGAAACAATTGTATGTCAATTCCTTAAGTAAAAAAGGATTAAATTAGTTTTCCGACGTAAACTTTTGATTAAACACGAGCATTATCCTCATATGGCGTGCGTTGCAGTGATTTGACTTATGGGTTAGTTAGTAGGTGGTACTTCTTGGGACTGCGATAAAATTAGACTGACGATTTGATCTACCTTGGGATGGTTAAAAAACCAGTTTAGCTCCGCGATCACAGAACACTCAACATTCAGTCCCTGAGTTGTAAGTATTGACTTTAATATCCTTGCTCAGTTATTCAAATCGGAATATATATATCCTACATATGAACATGGAAAACGTACAATTGGTTATTATCTAGAAAACCGTTCAAAACTAACTAGTTGAATTAATTGAGAACCAGCATGGACTGTGTAGTTTGCATCATCTCAATGAATATAAATTGAAACAAACTGGTGTTATTCAGTTGGTGTTCGCCGAGATTGCGTAGTTGTTGTTGAACGTTTTGTCATCAAACTAGACGACAACATCAGAAAACCCCCCTTCGAAGTTACTTGTAATTGATATTCATTCGTTTTTATAAGGTCCGTCTGTCACTCCCAGGGTTTGGTGGAATTCATATTTTGCATTCTTGTGCATCGAGTTTTCATTGGTCCATAGATTGCAGCCAATGGGAGGTGCTGGTTAGTTGATGTCGTTGTTGTCTGCCACGCTTCGACAAATTCTCGCGCTCGTCGGTTTTTTTCGTCGGCTAAAAGCTTCACTTTATCCAAATCGATATGGTGCCCGAATTGATCAACATGCGCACGGCTAACCGGTTTTCATGTAGTCTTGTGTTTAGCTTGCGGTCGGTATGTTCGATGTAGTTCTTCTCGCAATCTCTACACGTAATCTTGTAGACAATATTCGATTGTTCTACTTTTGCCAAGTGGAACGTTACCGAAAATCTGCTCCAACCGATTGCACTCAAATTCACGATTTTAAAGAAGAATAAACTGCCAAATATTATGATGCAGATCATTTTCTTATATTTTGGTTGCATACTTTGGTGCATGCATTATACATGAAGTGTCAAGATTTGATCTTCGTTTAGAGTTACCGCGTGCACTCGGTATATAACGCTACAGGTTACTCTTAAACTAACATATATTGCAAAGCAATACAACAGCAACACCGCGCTAATAATATCTAGATATAGAGTGCCGCATTATAAGTTAGCATCAAACATTTGAGGATCAAAGCTGAACCGCCCCGTAATTGAATTTACTGAGATTGTCTGTTGCTGATAAATACTCGACCGCTTTATTACTGAACATGTTCTACCACCTAGAAAGAATTTTGTCCCGACGAAACGGTACGTAATGGCACGTGGCAAACCGAATTCTCTTGGTCACAATATAAACACAGCGATGCTCGATGTTCAACCAATCATAATGGGCCAACGTTTGTGCACATAGACACATTCGAGGACATATGAAGGTCGTCACGAGGACATTTGAAGGTCGAGGAGGACATATGTAGGTCAAGGACATATGATGGTCGTCACCAGCGAACCAACCTTTAAAGCTGTCAAGTTTTCAACAAGTAGGCAAACCGTGTTGACTATAATCACAGAACGTACCCAGGTTCCAAGGTTGTCACGGCCGGGGCGGTTTTAGGGATAAGCTCCAAATTTCAAATATGCTCCAATGGCCCGCGTCTCATATAGACTCTGACAGGAGAAAGGGCGAAGGCGGCTGACTGACGCCTCAAAACCAGCATGCTTTGGGCAGGTGGAGCTCGTTAGTCCATGAAGGCGGCCCACCTAGGGGAAGGAAAACCCTTATCTCAAACCTCCACTGCCTTGTGGCTACATCCATTCATGGAAAAGGCTTCAGGAGTCAACCTCGAGGAAAAATCAGGAGCCGGAGTTCCGTTAGGCAGTCCGAAGTTTATTCAACTTCGTCCTGCCAGCTCCTGCGACGGCATCGTTGTCCAAACGTATCAGCCTAGCTGTTCCTTTGGTTCCCTTGGCGCTGTGGAGAGAACTCACTTGCTGCATGGGCAACAGCTTGTTCTCCATATTGAACTGCCCTGGCGTACATCACAACGCACCAATGGAGAGGACACTCCATTCCGCTTCTACGGAAAATAAAACGGGAAGCAGCAGATACCGGCTAAAAGCTATGGCTCGACTGGCGCAGAGCTAAACGCCTGGGGCTGCTTTCGACGGTGGGAGAGACTTCCAGGTCTCATTAGACGGCTACCACCCGCCTCAAGCTGGGCAGCCCCCAGTCAATAAGGTGCCGTCTCGTCACGGTCTGCTATCCTCAGTGTGTGCATGGGGATTAGGAATCAACCGACAAGCAGACTGTATTTTTCCGCACCAGCGAATCGAAATACCAATCAACAAATGTCAGTTCTGAAACTTGGAACCTGGAACGTCCGGTCCATGCTTCCAGGATTTCATGACGACGTCTCGAATATCAGAGGCGTTAGAAAGTCCGCCGTGATTAACAACGAGCTAAAGAGGCTGAAGGTCGACGTGGCTGCCCTACAAGAGACGCGCTTACCAGACACTGGTAAGCTAACAGAAAGTGATTACACATTCTTTTGGAAAGGAAGAGGTTCCGATGAGCCTCGACTGCATGGAGTTTGGTTCGCCGTGCGAAACGACATATTAAAGCAACAGAACCGAGCAGCAGCGGGAGCGAACGAATTTGAAATCTAAATCTGAGGTGCATTACTGGTACCATTACGTTGGTCAACGTTTATGCACCGACGCTCTCTGCGACGCCTGCTGAAAAAGACGCTTTTTATCATAACCTCACACCCGTCCTGAAAAACGTGCCACAGAAAAACTGTTTAGTGGTATTGGGTGATTTGAATGCCAGAGTTGGTGCGGATTACGAGTCTTGGCAAAATTGTCTCGGAATGTTCGGTGTAGGTAAAACCAATGAAAATGGGCAACGCCTTTTAGAATTTTGCACACAGTTCAATCTTTGTGTCAGTAACACTTTCTTTCAAACAAAACCACAGCATGAAGTCTCTTGGAAACATCCTCGCTCTAAGCTTTCGCATCAGTTTCATCTTATTCTTGTTAAGCGAACTAATATAAGAAGCGTGCTCCTCATCAGATCATATCAGAGCGCAGACTACGACACTGATCATTCACTGGTTTTTGCTAAACTGATGCTTTCCCACACGAGATTTCACCGCACCAAATTGTCTGCTGAGCCTAGGTTAGACGTCACTCGCATGTGCGAACCTAATCTAACTGCGAGATTCGCAAAAGCCTTCACAGACGAGTTCATCAAGACAACCCCACTTGAATCTGCTTCAGAAAACTGGGAATTGATAAAAAGCTGCATATGCCGAGTCGCACTTTCCACGTTCGATCCAAAGAAAGCTCTAACGGGCGACTGGTTCGAAGCAAACGCTTCTGAGGTGACTGCTGTGCTGGATGAGAAACGCTCAGCATTCTTGAGGTTCAAATGTATGCCAACAGATGAAAATTTACGTCTTCTAAGAGCAGCTAGAAAGACTGCAAGGCGATGTGCAAACGACTATTGGACTGAAGTTAGCCTCAATATTCAAAAAGCTGCGGTTACCGGAAATTTTCACGGTATGTATGATGGGATCAAGAGAGCCATAGGCCTAAACAAACTTAAAACGGCTCCCATTAAGTCTTTATCTGGTAAGCCAATTGTCGACAAAACTCAACAAATGGAAAGATGGGTAGAGCACTTTTCCTCTCTCTACACTAGGGACAGTACGGTTCTACCGCGTGCACTTGAAAATGTCGAACGGTTGCCGACCATTGAATATCTAGATACCCCTCCTACTTCTTGTGAGCTCAATAAGGCAATCGACGGCTTAGCGAATAGGAAGGCCCCTGGTGACGACGGAATTCCACCTGAGCTCATCAAATGCTGTAGAGCAGCATTATTACAGCCTCTTCACCATTTGCATTTTCAGTGCTGGCAGGAGGAGGGTGTCCCACAAGAGATGCGAGACACAAAGATCATCACGCTATTTAAGAATAAGGGTGACAGAGGCGACTGCAACAATTACAGAGGAATCTCCCTTCTGAATGTTGTAGGCAAATTGTTTGCTAAGGTCTTACAGATCCGGCTGCAAGTTATAGCTGATAGAATTTACTCCGAATATCAATGTGGCTTTCGCAAGAAAAGATCAACCGTTGACATGATCTTCTCCCTGAGACAACTTCAAGCAGTTCCCATTGTCAACGTTATCCTGAAGCAGATGGGATGAATGATCTCGGATATGAAGACGATCTAGAAGGCAGTATGATGTGTTTTGATCGAGTCTATAGCGGATGCACCGGATGGGATATCTCATTGAGAATAATAATTATAAACCGATCGCAAAAGAAAAAAGTTTGTTTTCAAAACGTTCTCGTAAGTAATAGAACTTGCGCATGATAAGATTCAGATACAAGGTTCGAGCATCAAGAACTCATTCAGATCGGTCATGACCTTGGCTTTTCCTATCAATATAAGCTCGGCGACAAAATCCTGGAGTACACCGAGGAAGAAAAGGACCTGGGTGTCTGAATTTACGGTAGTTTGCTGCTCGGTATTTTACGGCGGATATTCGGACGTTTTTTCTCGAGATGGTTTCCTCTCATGATGAATACATATATACACCCGGTTCTAGACTATGCCGCACAAGCCTGGACCTCATGGTTACAAAAGACATCTTACTGCTATTTTGCATATATCAAAGAGCATCTAAGATTGTCATTGGACTCGAAAATATGCCATTCGCCTGGCGACTCAGACGCCTAAGAACGCTTGCACAAAGGAGAATGCGAGGTGATCTAATCCCCGCATTCAATATACTTAATACTGTTTTCTAAACCCTAGACCAGGGGTGGGCAAACTACGGCCCGCGGGCCACATCCGGCCCGTTAGGCTTTTTAATCTGGCCCGCCGACCTTGTCCAAACTTGTTACCCTTGTTGTATTTCACTCATTTTGCTATTTGCAATTGTTAATTATTGTGACCTTGAAAATATATACGTTTTGAATCCAATCGGCGCTGTTCGTTCTCTCTCGCTGTGTCTGAGCCGATTGTGTGAGAACTTGTTTGCAACTGTCTGGACTGACTGACCGCTACACTCTTAATGGACGTGTGGACCGTTTTTTTAAGCATGTGAGACGGCAGAGCCATGCCGGACGCCAGTTGTAAACAGACTTCGGAAGTGAGGTGACGCTTGTAAAATTGGTCTCCGTGCTTCAATTTTCTGCATGTAATAACTGATATACCCCGAAAGTTTAGACAATGATAATTTTCTACCTTATTTGTAGACATTTGAGCCCTTCTGTGAAAATGAGTGGACCAGAGAGAAGGAAAGTGGACAGCGAATGCCGAGTTTTTAATAAGGAGTGGACAACAAAATACTTCTTCACCGAAGTCCGGTCAACGGCTGTATGTCTGATATGCCAAGAAGCTGTTGCGGTTATCAAAGAGTACAATATCAGCCGTCAATTTGACACGAAGCATGCAAATTATGCTAGCAAGCAGTCAACACAAAAAAGGGCGGCTACTGCTCAAAGGTTGGCAGCTCATTTACACAGTCAACAGAACTTGTTTCAAAGACAAACAGCAATTCAAGAGTTAAGTACCAAGGCAAGTTATTTGCTGACATTCAAATTAGCAAAGGTTGGCAAGCCTTTCTCCGAAGGCGAGTTTTTGAAAAAAATGCATAGTAGAGACAGCTGGTCTCTTGTGTCCGGAGAGCAAAGGCAAGTTTGAAAAAATCAGTTTAGCACGCAGAACAGTGACTCGCCGCGTGGAACTGATCGACGCAGATATACTCAGATTGTTAAACAAAAAGGCAGAGTCCTTCAAGTTATATTTACTAGCACTGGATGAAAGTAACGACATAAAAGACACTGCTCAGCTCCTAATTTTTATCCGAGGGATTAATGGCAGTTTTGAGATAACAGAGGAGCTTTTGAGGATGGAATCACTGACTCCATCTCAAAGGAGAAGTTCAAGTCTCTTAAACTGAATGAATTTTATGCTTCACTTAACGAGACCACGTTTCCAAACCTTCGAAGGACTGCACAGAAGATTTTGGTGTTGTTTGGCTCGACCCATGTGTGTGAGCAGACGATTAGCGTCATGAAAATCAACAAATACCATCACAGATCCAAGTTAACAGACCAACACCTTAGATCTGTCCTGAGAATTGCCACAACAAAATTAACTCCAGACCTCGATGCACAGGCAAAAACAGGAGACCAACAACACTGTTCCCACTGAAATTGGTGGGGTTTTCTGCTGTTTTATGAAAAAAATGCATATTGAAAGTTTGTAAGTAAGGCAATTTTTGCTCTTTTTAGGCAATTATAAAAGCAATATAAAAAAGGCAATTTTTTTCAAGTTTTGAGGGCTATTTTTTGGTAACCCTAGTGATGAGGACTCTTTTCCATATTTGACAGTTAATAAATTGGATTGTATTATTAGTACAGTGCTATGAGGTTTACATACACTAAATGTAATATTTTAGTATATATCTGGCCCAAACACTCCATCCAAATATTCCTGGTCCGGCCCCTCTGTCAAATTTTGGAACCCATTGTGGCCCGTGATTCAAAAATTTTGCCCACCCCTGCCCTAGACTTATAATTCCGCCTTCGAACTTCCAGCGACAGCCGTGGCCATGGTTACAAGTTGGAAATACCACACTCCAAACCGAACAGCCGCAGGTATTTATATTCTGTACGCGTGTGCTTTGCTTGGAATTCCCTACCTTCCGATTTGGTAAGCTCAAACAGTTTATCTATATTCAAATCAAAACTTGATGATTATATGAGTTGAAATCAGGAAGTCGATCTTTGAGCGTGCCAACCTTGCGGTACAAAGACCTTTGCGAAAGAGCTATAGAAGCTCTCGACACTGAGTCGATGAGTTGGAAAGAACTTGCTCTCTTCCGCAAACTTTGGAGGGCCTGTGTAAAGCGTCCTTACCAAGCCGGAGATGAGTAAATGCTGATGTCGGCTGCTGAACGTATATCACATCGATATTGCGAACATGCTGCCAATCAGCCCATCAATGTGAGCGCGAAGAGAGAAAATGTTACTCCCCAATCGGATTGTTTAGACGTTTGAAATGTTGTGGAGCAGAAAGAAGTCGTCATTGGTTTGCGATATACATCCTTGGTCCAGATCAACAGAACACGGAACACAAAAAGTTTGATCTTAGAAAAAGCAGCAAGCTGAACAATAACCATAGGATGATGAGGTATAAGGAGCAAAATTATAAAATCCTTTAAAAATCAATAGGGACAAACACACCACATGGTTCGTCAAATACTCATTGAGTTTAGAAGCGAAAATCGCAACAGAATCCGAGCGTGTGATTTCGTTAGACGAAAAGATTCAAGTGAAACAAATTCTGGTCGAGAATGCGGAATGCTTAGAGCCTCCGGGTGTTTTCGTGTTCGAGTAAGGTCATTGGGCTTTAGCAAGTGTTCAAGGGGATAGTTCTCAGTATGCAAGATTTTGAATGCCAACAGGAGGTCACTACGTATCGGTCGTCGGACAAAATCGTGTAAATTTAGTTTTAATATTCGCTCTGTGAAAGGCAAATTTCTCCAACAGGAACCAACTTTGTCGCACGATGATAAATGAGGACAAGTTGTTCGATCTCCTTCCTCAGCCATGGTGCCCAGGCTTGGATGGAATATTCCATAACAGGACGTATATACGTTTTAATTAAGCGGGGTAAGGTTTCGGGCGTGAAAATCCTTAATACCATTTTTAAATGACTCAAGTTACGGCAATAGATATACGACAATTAAGTAAATGCAGATAAATTCCCGTCACTATGTTTGGGCAACTCACGCAAAACATAAACGGGAAAAAGAATCAGACGCACTCTACCGTATGTTCAACATATATGCGATAACGTCGTCCGGGTACTTCAGACTCGTAACGGCAACCCATTGCAGTACAGATGAACTGAGAAGAAAAGATGAAGAATATCTGCTCAAAGATTTTTAGAAAAATGGATATCCAAAAAGCTTCATACTACGCAGCAGGTTCAACCGTCCTCAACAAAGAAACCCAGAAGTAAACAGAAGCAGACGCACTTTGCCGTATATATTCAACATATCTCCACTTGGAATCGACATTGCGCATAAACCAGTATCAACACTTCGCATCCACTTCAACAACACGAATGACGAAGTGGCAAAAGAAGAATTGTCAAATATCGTCTACAAGATTGCACGCAGAAATTGTGAAAATAACTACGTCGAACAAACCGATCGCAAACTGAGCACAAAACTACATGAACATCAGTTAACCGAACGTAGACAGGACCGCAATTCAAAAATCCTAATACATATCGATCAATTCGAGCATTAATCCAACTAGGACCGCATTAAAATGTCAGCGAAAGGAAACGACCGACAGGCGTGGCAAATCCAGGAAGCGTGGCACTCAACAACAAAATCAATTACATAGAATCTATAATTGCTCGCAACATATGAACCAATAAGAAACCTGCTTACAGAGAAGGCAATGTGTAAACGCGACCAATCCGTGGGAGTGATGATGAACGAAAAGACAAACCGTATAAAAACTATCAATTCCAACTAGGAGACGTTTCGAAAAACGTTTTGCTGACGATGTTATCTAACCTGATGATAAAACGTCCAAAACCGTGTACGCAAGCTCGGCGAACACAATTAAAACATCACCAACCATAGGTTAGGAAATTATTTTCCTCTATTGATGACCACAATTACTAGATGGCTATTCCGAATGAATCAGATAGACAATAAATAGTGATCAATGCATCTGGAAGTTCTGCCTGAAACATTGATATCAATCAACCAGAAAACAAAGTACTCACCTCTTTCTTGGTTTCAAACCACAAACGACATATACGCAATACGGGTTTCGATGGATGGATGCTTTGAGCACAATAGTTGAGTTGAATTGTCTTCACATGCGATAGTACGTACCCAATTTCACTCACATTTATTGATTTTTTGGCTCATCACCGAAGAGCAAGACTGAAAAATGCGTCACCACAACATTAAATGTAAGTTTGCAATTAATCGGTTAGAACAGTTTATTGATAGATTCTTGCCTCAGTCGCAGAGGCATTGTCGGAACATTGGTCTTGATAGGAGCAGGGAGCAGGTTTGGATAGATTTATTCACAAACCACGAATCGCTTGAGATAGGCGGACAAAGACGTAATCTACTACAAGAATGGTAATTGGTCGAATTTTCATGAAGAATAAAATCGTGTAATGTATTTTGGTGCCCACACCCCTATCCCTTACACTCGACTACCATTTTCTGGCTGTTTGCCGTCATCAGGTGGAGACAGTAAGATCTGATTCAGTGAGGATTGAAACAGTGAAAAAGCGGTAAACAAAGTTGAACTTGCATGCCACTGTTATATAGTGTTCTTACAAAGAACCACGATGTTCAAATACAGAATCACAAAGTGATTCCTGGCCAAGCGCTCGAGGTGCATATACAATACCAATGTATTGTGGTGCTCACGTCCCCATCCCTTACAAAAATTGTATAAAGTATATCAGTTCGATCATATGGTGTAGGACATTGCTTATTAATTATTTGCTCACGGAAAGTTGTCTTGGAATAAAAAGGATGGTGGTTTTCGACAAGCTATCAAACAGTCACGCAAGATTTTCATTAAGCAAAAATTATTGCTAATGAAAATAAAACACAATGGGAGTTCAAGAAAGATTTGGGAAAGTAACACTTTATTTTCCGTGTACATAAATTTACCCATATTTCGAATAGCCAAATTGATTTTGTTCAAGGTTCAAGATTCGAGATTTATGGTTGAAACCGAGTCACAATCTAGGTATATGTATATATAATGAATAGTACTCCACGACTGAATGGATTATTAATATTTTGAGGCAAAATCTGGGTTAGCTCTCACATAGTCTTCAAGCTTTGAGCAGAAAAAGCTAAACTGTTTGAGTTTACCAAATTGGCAGATAGGGCGCATATTATAAAACGTGATTAGGACACACTGCTACATTGGGTGACTGTGAATGCTATGCCATTTAGGACAGGAACGCAAGATCCTCCACTGAGGTTAAAGTGTTCCTTAGGTATAGATTGATTTGGAACTGAACACTAGGCATAAAGCTCCTTGAGAAAAGACCTCTGAGTACGGAGCCGTGAAGAGCAAAATAAAGAGACGAGAATGTTTATTGACATGGCATTAGATTTTTAGGCATTTTTCGAAATAAATATTGTGGTTTCTCACCAGGTACTATGTCGAGGATTGTGATTTCCGCGCTTAGTTTGACGAAAGAATATGTGATACAAGTCTATGCTCTTGGAAGATGGAAAGTTATTTCCCCTCTGGAAAAATGTGATTAAAAATTTGCAAAGTTTATTGGCGTGTCTTCGAAATGATCGGTACAATGAAAGATTACGATAATTAGACCAATATGATTTTTTCTAAAGGACGATGCGACGCGATATTTTGCTCACTTATAAATTTTAACTACCAAGTGACATCCATTAGAACAATTGTTTTGAGATGGTCGTGCGAAAGGAATACGTGAACATATACGATCCATCTACGTCCCAAGTTCCCCAATGGCGACGTTTTTCATTATGTATTCAAAGGTTTTTTCGAATTTCTTGCTGTGCCATGTGACTGACGCTCCTTGTAATGTGACCTTCAATTTAAACTAAAGAAATACGTTCAAAAAATCATCATTTAAGGGGTGACAATTTTAATCAACTATTCCGGTTTTTCATTATTATCCATGACCAAATTTAGTGCTTTATTAGACCGTTGGCTCTCTGACCTTGAATCCTTGAGGCTCCGGCACGGAGTGTTGATTGCTTTTTTATTTATTCAAGCTATTCGTGGATTCCTTCAGACATTTATCGGTTATTTTCTGATTGCATACATGATAGAAAAGGAATTGTAGTCAGTTAAATCTGGTAAGCATTTCGGTCCCGAGTTCAAACGCGAACGCCTAAAGGGAAGATGGACACGGTTAGATGAGATCAAACAAGAAATTAGTTCCCATTTTTCTTCTCGATGCTTGAGCAGTAGATCTGTCTGATGGCTAATCGATGGTGACAGAAAAAAATTAAGACGCTTTTCGGCGAATTCTGATATTCGCGTTTCTCTGATATTCCAACGAAAACCTTAAAATAACGTAAATACTAATGTGCTAACAAATATTTAATTAAATTCTTTTCATTAGAGAGCGCAAAGCAAATTTTAGGTGAACAGGTTACGCTTGTAAGTCACTATTTGGTTATGTTGGTTTCAGAAACTGATTGGTTCGACCCAATCTTCGTGTGTTTAAGCACAAGTGATTGAACAGGTTGGTCGTATTAGCCTTATCCAACAGTGGCATACAAGCGCTTCTTGTTTACTATTCCTTTACTGTTTCAAGCGCACGCGGATCCTGATCCTACTGTCTCTACCTAATGAGTGCAAACAGCACAAAACCGGTCGTGGGGTGTGTGACGAAAAAGCATGCAAATGAACATTTTGTTTCTTTGTTATTTTTTACCCCATTTAACATGTGTTTGGACACATGCTTTGAACAGGTTGGTCGTACCAGCCTTATCCAACAGTGGCATACAAGCGCTCCTTGTTTACCATTCTTCCACTGTTTCAAACGCATGCGGATCCTGATCTTACTGTCCCTACCTGATGAGTGCAAACAGCACAAAACCGGTCGTGGGGTGTGTGTGTGTGTAATAGTAATGCGTGCAAATACAGCGTCTCAACTTGGAAGTTTTTTTACGCAAAAAGTATAATAGCCATATTAAAAAGCACTGATATGAAGAATTTTCATTTTTATCATAAACTTTCGATTTGACGCGTTAAATTATCTGATTGGTCAATTGATTGATTGATATCGATCAAATAACGACTCAATTTTCTCGAATATAGTGACAGTGATTTATTTCAGTTTCGGGATAAAATTAAATTTCGTTGCACATCACTAAACACGAATTAATTATTTACGCTCTCGTGATTCGTTGTGTGAAAGCGGGGGTAATTTGGATCACTGCTGGATTGGAAGCTTATCTCATCTGTGGCAGCTCAACAACACTATGCAGCTACCCTAAATGATGCAAATTTTAACAAATGAGCTTCGCTTGAGAATCTTGGAATCATAGTCCGCTCAAAATTATTCGCAATTTTAGATTTTTCCAAAGACGACTACATAAGTTGAACAATAATGTGATTCAAACGTGGATTCATCGAAAAGAATTTACGTACATGATCAGAATATGTGTTGTCTATCCTTTTAAGGAATTCTTTGTAAAGGTGACAAAAATTGAATCAGAAAGTACTTGTTGATAACTAATTTCGTCAGCGTATCAAGGTGAATTTATTTGGATTCAAAACAGCAAAATGTTTTACGGTTTCAGTGTTCACTGACACTGATCCTATTTTCTCAAACGAGGAAGAGCTGTATATAGATAATATATAAGACAAATCGAGAATGGATAGAGATATATAGTATATATATTTATTATATATATATATATAGATATATATACAAAATCTCTCAAAAATCAGTAGATACGGTCACAAACCGCACGTTCGTCATTACTCATCCAGTTTAGACGCGAAAACTGCAACAGACTTCGAGCGTAAGAATTGTTCAGGCAAGAAGTTCCAAGGGAAACAAATTCTTACCGAGAAAAATGACGACGAATATTCAATCTAAAATGTGGATGGCTTAAAGCCTTTGAATGTTTTCGTGTTCAAGTAAGGGCATTGGGCTTTAGCAAGCGTATAAGTGGATGGTTTTCAGTGTGTGCAAGATGATGAATGCCAACAGGAGGTAACCTTGTATTCGTCGTTGGGCGAAATCGTGTAGATTTAATTTTAACATTTGCTCTTTGAAAGGCAAATTTCCCTAACGGGAGACCAACTTTGTCGCACGATGATAAAGCCTGTCAAGTAGTTCGATATTCTTCCTCAGCCATGGTGCTCAGGCTTGGACGTACATATGTATTGTGAGAAGGCATAAATTCATATAAAATTCGATCACTTTAACACAGCGAATATTACCCCACACCAGTATGACAGTCGAACGCTCTAAAACACCTAATTTAAAATAAAACACTCTGAACTTCTCTAAATACTTACTGGAATCATTTTAATTCTTACTGTTTCAAATGTGAGTAAGCAAGAAGACCAATGTATTGAAGAAATTCCTTCAGCTTTTCAGCGTTTCACTGAGTGACTGTGATCTAATCTCTGTCTAAAATATCCATCTTAATTTCGAAGCTAACTGGAATTAATGTCACTCTCTCGACCTGACGATGATAAACGGCAGAAAACCAGTTGTGGTGTAGAATGAAGAACTCATAACTCAAAAATCTTTATGGTAGAAAAAGCAGTAAGCTTATCAATAACCATAGGATGACAAGGTATACGGAACAAAAAATATAAAATCTCTCAAAAATCAACAGGGGCAGTCAGAGGATATCGGTACATCGACATTATTAACTCTTATGCATAATAATCATTCCAAGACGGGTTGTTTAAACCCATCGGGTGAAGGCATATGGTAGGAATTCGAATGTAGTAGAAGCATTATTAAAAAGGGGAAAAACTGTGGACTTGTAAACCTCAGCTGAATAAGGCTGGCACCGAGAACATTCACTTAAATACGCTAAGCACATAAACATACTTGGATATGTTATAACGAAGGGTTTGCTAAATGCGTATTTTGTGCCACGGTTACTCAGGGTTCGTACAACGAACCACGGTGTTTAAAATATAATCATATAGTGATTCCTGTTCATTAATCCAGGCGCTCACTGATGACCAAATTAATGTGTTACTCACATCCCCCGGTTTCTGGCTGCTAGCTGCAATTAGGTGGTACAGCAATCAAATGCTGTTACAGAGTTGAAAGAACGCTTGACAATTCTCTAATGATGCCACGATGTCCCAGTTATTTTTTGGGTTAATTTTTCAAATTCCCTAATGTTTGTCTAGCCCATGGTAACCTGACACTTTTTCAGCCCAAGTATTACTTCATTGTGTGGCACTTCTTATATTTTATTTAATTTGCATTATATAACGAACCTAATTTTTTGATGCTATGAAGTTGAGGAAACGCTAACCTATTTTTAATTCACGCTGAGATGTCCTGGTTTTTAATTCTTTTTTTTCCTGTCACATTTGTCTAGCCCGACGTAACCCGACACTTCATTGGCCTATGTATTATTCCATTGTGCGCACGCTATACATATTTTTGTATTGGTATTATGTGGAGAAATTAATCTATTGCTGAAAATTCGGGAACACGAATAAAGTCATTCTTCTTCTTCTTCTTCTTCTTCTTCTTAGACAGTAATATAATGTCCAATGAGCCCTGAAACAGTGGTATATTCCTAAGTGCGGGGAATGTGAGCAACACATCACTTTGGTCATCCATAAGCGCCTTAAGTACTTGACCAAGAATCACTTTGTGATTCCGTGTTTGAACATCGTGGTTCGTTGTACGAACCCTATGCAACAATGGCATTTAAGTATAACTTTGTTTACCACCTAAGTGAGCAAGACATAACTTTGGTCATCCATAAGCGTCTTGAGTGCTTGATGAAATATCACTTTAGGATTCTGTGTTTGAACATCACATAAATATTGTTTCCTAATCTGAGCACCCAGCATAAATCCGGTGGGCAGATGTGTGATGGAAATGCATGTAAAAAATCGAATTTTTCAGATTGTGATCCTTGTCCAACCATGACTTTCAACTTCAAATCTTGTTATTTATCCCCTTTTTACCTCGTAATAAATAAAATATCAATTTTGATAACAATATAATTCGATAAATAACACAAATTGCGGATCCTGATTCTACTGTCCCTGCCTGATGAGTGCAAACAGCACGAAACCGGTCGTTGAGTGTGTGTTGGAAATGCATACAAATGAGCTTTTTCGTTGCTTAAATCGCGTTAAAACCTTTATCAAAAATAATATTAAATCTTAGGTTAGTTATATGTTCTTAACGGTGAAACAATTTGTTATACGCTGTTTAAATTTTAAAATAAATTGCTTTGATGTTTAAACCCCAATATTTGTTTCCATACGAAAATAAATTGTAGTAAGGTTTTATATAGAATGTTAATAAAAAATTACAACGTTTTCGAATAGTTAATTCAAACAGAGCAGCATTCAACCAGAACTTGCAGCTGTTTTGGATAGTGTTTGTTTATCCACGCTCTTTTCAACTCAAGTGGGTTATTATCGACCATTATTAAATGGCGCCTAATTCAAACAGCAAATGTCAAGAGCTGCTTCTAAGTGATCCGCTAACACGTAAACAAATTTGATGGAATCCCTAAACGGTAAAAATAAATTTCATTTGATTATCAGACCATCTTTCGTTGCTTACGTATGGCGTAATAAAAATTAGATTATTTTCAAGCCTGAAGGCATGTTATCGCGAAACTTGGAATCAAGAATACAAGAAAATTACAGAGCAATACATTAACTAAAGTATTTATCCCAAAAGGTCACTTCAGATAATAACACTCCATTTTTAGTAGTTTGAGTAATTTGAAGATCTACATAGGTCAAAGCTTTTTATAGATTGCATACAAGCAAACACACAAGCGAATCCAAAAAATTAACGTCTAAAAACTTAGAAAAAGTGAGATGCCAAATGATCATGAAATAACGATTTTTTGCAACGATTTTCGGAGAATGATTACACGAGAGAAAGCACTGCATTTATAACACATCGATCGATAATTTCTAGAATGTTGGAATCGTTAAATGTTTAAACGAGTGTCAAAGTTCAAACCAATTAGTGGGCCTGGTTGTTTCCACCGGTTAGGAGCAGTGCCACTTAAAAAATGCATCAACGTATTGAGCTGGCCTAACCTATCTGATGAAGCACACTTGCACACACATATGTGGCTCGAATGAAACATGTGAGCGTAAAACAAAAATTCATATTTGTCGTACCAAGTCAAAAGTTGACAGCTGTGATTTCCCTTATTGCAGATACAATAGTTGTATCTAACTCCTAAATATTATGTTGCCAAAGCTCCCAATTAATCTGAATATTTGAGAAAACAGCGATGAAAGGCAAGAAAAGGTTTGAGGGCGTGAAAAACCACCACACATCTTCCTAGCTGCACTGATCTTGAAGGTGAGATCAACGCTTGCATTTATCTTAAAAAACGATGGGATATCGAGAATGCTTAGCAAATTATTTAATATTTTAAGTTTTCATCACTCATTGTGAATCATAAAGTCATCGAATATTCCCTCCACACGAAGCTGTATAAGTGATGGTGTATATAAGGTGTGATGAATGCTGAGCACAAGCTCCGGATGATACCCATTACACTAAACTCAGGCAAAACATAAGAGCAGGGAGGGCCGATGACAACAATTGAGAAACCGTAATTGTTCCTGTGTAAGAAAGATTGCATAATAACTATTCAAACTATACCATTTTCGCGAACATGGAACTTCAGCCGCTAGCGAACCATATGCAATTCGTCAGGAGCAGTCCAAGAAGCGAACCGCAGGTTGGGCTTGAATTGAACTGATCGGCTCAAAATCGAATCGATCGAATCTGATGAAAGTGACAAACCGTACAGACAAGTTGCTTATATAGGAGAGAGGCGTGTTTTATTCTATGCCATGTCATGCGTTTGGCGAATCGTCTTTGCCTTGTGTTGTGGGATTCGTGTGTGAACTCGACTGGTTGACCTCAGGGATGATTGGGGACCCGATCAATGAGTTTGTGTATGAAACAAGATTCAAGATTTATAGGTAAACAATTAAATTGCTGTACAGTACCATAGGATATACGTATAAAAATTAACAAAATCGTTACTTGTATTATCATATCCATGTTCTTCATAGGTGGAGCAAAATAATCCCCAATGGCGACACAGACTGAGGGAAATAAATCTTTGGATGGACGGTAATTCCGTGCGTTAAGAAATATATACATCAAAAGGTAGGGGTCAACGCAGTAGTTGTTGACATAAGGTTTCGTAACCTTTGTTTAAAGATGTGCTCGTTCGCTGAGGTAACAATATCTGTCAGCAAGCTATTCCACAAGAAGTATGCACGAACAGCGATGAAGGTACGACGACAATTCAATCGTGAGTGTGGAATTTGAAGGGTCAAAGGGTGGCTGCGTGTGAGGACAACGGAACCAAACTTGAAGAGGTGGGATTTCACGTAGATGAATCGATATGACAGAGTGAGGTCTTGTAGGATACGTCTGCGCTTGAGGGTGCACAGTTCAAGTCTGGTCAGTCGCTACTCAAAGGGTAAATTATTCAATCTGGTGGAAATGTGTTTGGAGTTCTGGAGTGGTTGCATCGAGTGTTATCGGAGCCTGTTCAAATAACTTGAGGAATATAAGAACCGAATTTGTGGCTTGACTACGATATTCCTGACGTAATCTTCTCTCATTCCTTGCCTCACCAAGGATGGGATGCCGGTCTGTTATAATTATTTAACCAACTAATGTTGGTACACTTTTCACATACTAGTTTAATCAGAGTCTGAAATAAACACATTTTTGACATGTGCAACCATGTGAGATAAAACCATAGTCGTTCCAATTAAAAGTCGAAATTCATATTCGCTGTAGTTATGTGCATTGATTTGTCCTCGTCATTTAGATATACAGATAATTTCTGAACAAGAAAAGGCATTCTCCCACAAGACTAGCCGTAATGTCAGTGAGATCAATTGTGTCTTATAAGTTTAGGTTCACACACGGTAAATTTTTGACTTAACTCAGGCATGGCTACTTATTTCAAACATATCCCGTTTCAAATTACCTGGAACAAAACACTTAACATTTTGATTCTAATCAAAGCAAAATAATCGAGAATTCTCCAATATATTAGTGAATCAAATTAGTCGCATTATATGTATCACCATTTAATTCATCGATAATGTATAAGCTTTTTGAACTACATCAATCATATAACATTAAACTTCTCACATAAATCTTTACAGGAATTGCCTTCAATTTCTCAACAAATACGTCTCATTGGTTGTCGTGGTGTTTGGAGTGATCGGCAACATCCTTTCAATCATTGTGCTCAGAAACCGCGCGATGCGTTCACCGGTCTCGGTTTATTTACTCGGTTTGGCAGTTTGCGACAGCATTCTCTTGCTCACAAGCGCCGGACTCTCTTTGAACAGCATCATCAGCCAACGGGATGTCGCTTTTTCCAAATTTCAAACAAATTCCAGCGATGTAGCCATATATCAATCAATATTCAAATACTTGACATTTCACATATGCTACCCCATCGCATTGACAGCGCAAATGTCCACTATTTGGATTACGGTATGCTTGACGGCCGAACGCTTCCTCGCTGGGTGCTATCCTCTTCACGCTTCCATACTATCCACCGTGCAGAAAGCCAGGAGAGCTATTATAGGATGTGTCGTTTGTTCCATAATTTATAACCTCCCACGCTGGTTTGAGCACACTTATTTCCAGCGGAATTTTAACAACACCGAACACTGCGCGGAATTTATCACACCAGACTGTCTTTGGCATTCGGTATTCCGCGTCATATATTACACATGGGCATACTTGTTCTTCATGTTTCTGCTACCCGTGGTTTCATTGACTGTGATGAATATCAAATTGATACAAGCAGTACGTCGAGCAGATATATTTCGCCAAGTTTCCCAACCAACGTGCAAATGTAACAGTCCAACACCATGGTCTTCATCGTTCAATTACTCTGAGAAGCCCGAGAACGGTAACAGATATTCCTTTTCCCGTAACAAAAACCGTCAAGTTTCGGATAAATCAGCGAGTACACGCCAACATTTCGGGCAGTTTGCTTCAAATACACCTCATTCCAGTGTTCGATCCTCGTCGGAGTCTCGTACGGTCAAAGTAGATCGTAATGTCACTCGAATGATCATTGTCGTAGTGGCAGTATTTATTGTTTGTCAGTTACCCGCACTCGTATACAATATTCATTTTGGTATTGTTTACCCAAACATTGGCAAAGGTGGATGGTGTATATTGTCGGAGATTAGAAATTTTTTGGTTGTTGTAAATTCGAGCATAAATTTCATAATTTATTGTTGTATGGGGGCCAAATTTCGCAGATGCTTTATTCATGTTTTCTTTCCATATTTTGAGCGGAGTTATTCCATTCCTGCGTCGTGTTATACACAAAGATTGACAGAAATTAACAATATCTAACTGCAACATCTTTACTTACTCGTTCAATAGAAAATGTTTGTATACGATCGCACTTTTCAGATTAACTAACACAAATCAACTTAATTAGAACGCAAGGACCGACATGAAACAAACTCTAAAAAATCGATCGTCTGATGTGATTGGATGAATTCAAATTGTGTCGATTCACATGATCACGTGATGCCTTCACCTAGCAAGCAAGCCTGATGTACCTAAAATGGGCGGGTGAACACGAGAGTAGTAAATTTATTTAAAAACGAGACACTTGAAAGACTAATTTTGCTTGTTGCAATAGTTATGTGTCAAATCTCCACTGAATAAATAGTTTTATTTTCGATTGAAAATATTTAGCGAAATTCAGCAGTGCGCATTAATTCACGCTTGCTGACAGCATGATTTGAGTCCGTTAAAGAAGATAATAATGCTGTTGTCCAAAATTTTGAACGTATTTATAAAACGTAGTTGATGTGTATGAGAAACAATTGTATGTCAATTCCTTAAGTAAAACAAGGATTAAATTAGTTTTCCGACGTAAACTTTTGATTAAACACGAGCATTATCCGCATATCGCGTGCGTTGCAGTGATTTGACTTATGGGTTAGTTAGTAGGTGATACTTCTTGGGACTGGGATAAAATTAGACTGACTATTTGATCTACCTTGTTAACCAAGCGTGGGATGGTTGCAAAATCAGTTTAGCTCCACGAACACAGAACACGCAACATTCAGTCCCTGAGTTGTAAGTATTGACTTTAATATCCTTGCTCAGTTATTCAAATCGGAATATATATATCCTACATATGAACATGGAAACGGACAATTGGTTATTATCTAGAAAACCGTTCAAAACTAACTAGTTGAATTAATTGAGAACCAGCATGGACTTTGTAGTTTGCATCATCTCAATGAATATAAATTGAAACAAACTGGTGTTATTCAGTTGGTGTTCGCCGAGATTGCGTAGTTGTTGTTGAACGTTTTGTCATCAAACTAGACGACAACATCAGAAAACCCCCCTTCGAAGTTACTTGTAATTGATATTCATTCGTTTTTATAAGGTCCGTCTGTCACTCCCAGGGTTTGGTGGAATTCATATTTTGCATTCTTGTGCATCGAGTTTTCATTGGTCCATAGATTGCAGCCAATGGGAGGTGCTGGTTAGTTGATGTCGTTGTTGTCTGCCACGCTTCGACAAATTCTCGCGCTCGTCGGTTTTTTTCGTCGGCTAAAAGCTTCACTTTATCCAAATCGATATGGTGCCCGAATTGATCAACATGCGCACGGCTAACCGGTTTTCATGTAGTCTTGTGTTTAGCTTGCGGTCGGTATGTTCGATGTAGTTCTTCTCGCAATCTCTACACGTAATCTTGTAGACAATATTCGATTGTTCTACTTTTGCCAAGTGGAACGTTACCGAAAATCTGCTCTAACCGATTGCACTCAAATTTCTTTGCATTATGAATTCACGATTTCAAAGAAGAATAAACTGCTAATTATTGTGATGCAGATCATTTTCATATATTTTGATTGCATACTTTGGTGCACGCATTATACATGGAGTGTCAAGATTTGATCTTCGTTTAGAGATACCGCGTGCACTCGGTATATAACGCTACAGGTTACTCTTAAACTAACATATATTGCAAAGCAATACAACAGCAACACAGCGTTAATAATATCTAGATATAGAATGCCGCATTCTAAGTTAACATTTGAGGATCAAAGCTGAAACCCCCCGTAATTGAATTTACTGAGATTGTCTGTTGCTGATAAATACTCGACCGCTTTATTACTGAACATGGTCTACCTCTTAGAAAGAATTTTGTCCCGACGAAACGGTACGTAATGGCACGTGGCAAACCGAATTCTCTTTGTCACAATATAAACACAGCGATGCTCGATGTTCAACCAATCATAATGGGCCAACGTTTGTGCACATAGACACTTTCGAGGACATATGAAGGTCGTCTCGAGGACATATGAAGGTCGAGGAGGACATATGTAGGTTATGGACATATGATGGTCGTCACCAGCGAACCAACCTTTAAAGCCGTCAAGTTTTCAACAAGTAGGCAGACCGTGTTGACTATAATCACAGAACGTACCCAGGTTCCAAGGTTGTCACGGCCGGGGCGGTTTTGGGGATAAGCTCCAAATTCCAAAAATGCTCCAATGGTCCGCGTCTCATATAGCCTCTGACAACCAAGTCCAGCTCCTGGCCTGCACGCGTGGTCCTGTGTGACCCGGCGGAACTGCTTCTACTGACAGGAGAAAGGGCGAAGGCGGCTGACTGGCGCCTCAGAACCAGCATGCTTCGGGCAGGTGGAGCTCGTTAGTCCATGAAGGCGGCCCACATAGGGGAAGGAAAACCCTTATCTCAAACCTCCACTACCTTGTGGCTACATCCATTCATGGAGAAGGCTTTAGGAGTCAACCTCGAGAAAAACTCCGGAGCCGGAGTCCCGTTAGGCAGTCCTGCGACGGCATCGTTGTCCAAACGTATCAGCCTAGCTGTTCCTTTGGTTCCCTTGGTGCTGTGGAGAGAACTCACTTGCTGCATGAACAACAGCTAGTTCTCCATATTGAACTGCCCTTGCGTACATCACAACGCACCAATGGAGAGGACACTCCATCCCGCTTCCACGGAAAATAACACGAGAAGCAGCAGATACCGGTTAAAAGCTATGGCTCGACTGGCGCAGAGCTAAACGCCTGGGACTGCTTTCGACGGCGGGAGAGACTTCCAGGTCTTATTGGACGGCTACCGCCCGCCTCAAGCTGAACAGCCCCCAGTCAATAAGGTACCGTCTCGCCACGGTCTGCTATCCTCATTGGGTGCATGGGGATTAGGAATCAACCGAAAAGCAGACTGTATTTTTCCGCACCAGCAAATCGGAATAACAAACAACAAATGTCAGTTCTGAAACTTGGAACTTGGAACGTCCGGTCCATGCTTCCAGGATTTTATGACGACGTCTGGAATATCAGAGGCGTTAGAAAATCGCCGTGATTAACAACGAGCTAAAGAGGCTGAATGTCGACGTGGCTGCCCTACAAGAGACGCGATTACAAGACACTGGTAAGCTAACAGAAAAAGATTACACATTCTTTTAGAAAGGAAGAGGTTCCGATGAGCCTCGACTGCATGGAGTTGGGTTTAGCATGCGAAACGACATATTAAAAGCAACAGAACCGAGCAGCAGCAGGAGCGAACCGATTTGGACTTCAAATCTGAGGTGCATTACTGGTACCATTACGTTGGTCAACGTTTATGCACCGACGCTCTCTGCGACGCCTGCTGAAAAATACGCTTTTTATCATAACCTCACAGCCGTCCTGAAAAACGTGCCACAGAAAAACTGTGTAGTGGTATTGGGTGATTTAAATGCCAGAGCTGGTGCGGATTACGAGTCTTGGCAAAACTTTCTCGGAAGGTTCGGTGTAGGTAAAACCAATGAAAATGGTAAACGCCTTTTGAATTGTGCACACAGTTCAATCTTGGTGTCAGTAACACTTTCTTTCAAACAAACCCACAGCAATAAGTCTCTTGGAAACATTCTCGCTCTAAGCTTTGGCATCAGATTGATCTTATTCCTGTTAAGCTAACTAATATAGGAAGCGTGCTCCTCACCAGATCATATCAAAGCGCAGACTGCGACACTGATCATTCACTGATCTGTGCAAAACTGAAGCTTACCCACACGAGATTTCACCGCACCAAATTGTCTGCTAAGCCTAGGATAGACGTCACTCGCATGTGCGAACCTAATCTAACTGCGAGATTAGCAAAAGCCTTCACAGACGAGTTCAGCAAGACAACCCCACTTGAATGTATTTTTACGTGATTCCTGAACTAATCAGTAGGCAAACAAACCCCGTTTACTACCTATGTTATTTGTAATTCGCATATTATTCTGTGGTTTTTGTAAAGCTTTGTGCTTTTTAGACCATTAAATTGAATTGAATTGAATTGAATCTGGTTCAGAAAACTGGGAATTGATAAAAAGCTGCATATTCCGAGTCGCACTTTCCACGTTCGGTCCGAAGAAAGCTCGAACGAGCGACTGGTTCGAAGCAAACGCTTCTGAGATGACTGCTTTGCCGGATGAGAAACGCTCAGCATTCTTGAGGTTCAAAGGTCTTCCAACAGATGAAAATTTACGTCTTCTAAGAGCAGCTAGAAAGACTGCAAAGCGTTGTGCAAACGGCTATTGGACTGAAGTCAGCCTCAATATCTAAAAAGCTGCGGTTACCAGAAATTTTCACGGCTTGTATGATGGGATCAAGAGAGCCATTGGCCCAAACAAACATAAAACGTCTCCCATTAAGTCTGTATCTTGTAAGCCGATTGTCGACAAAACTCAACAGGTGGAAAGATGGGTAGAGCACTTCTACTCTCTCTACTCTAGGAACAGTACGGTTCTACCGCATGCACTTGAAAATGTCGAACGGTTGCCGACCATTGAATATCTAGATACCCCTCCTACTCCTTGTGAGCTCAATAAGGCAATCGACGGCTTAGAGAATGGGAAGGCCCCTGGTGACGACGGAATTCCACCTGATCTCATCAAATGCTGTAGAGCAGCATTATTTCAGCCTCCTCACCATTTGCTTCTTCAGTGCTGGCAGGAGGGGAGTGTCCCACAAGAGATGCGAGACACAAAGATCATCACGCTATTTAAGAACAAGGGTGACAGAGGCGGCTGCAACAATTACAGAGGAATCTCTCTTCTGAATGTTGTAGGCAAATTGTTTGCTAAAGTCTTACAGTTTCGGCTGCAAGTTTTAGCTGATAGAATTTACTCCGAATATCAATATGGCTTTCGCAAGGGAAGATCAACCGTTGACATGATCTTCTCCCTGAGAAAACTTCAAGCAGTTCCCATTGTCAACGTTATCCTGAAGCAGATGGGATAAATGGTCTCGGATATGAAGACGATCTAGAGGGCAGTATGATGTGTTTTGATCGAGTCTATAGCGGATGCACCGGATGGGATATATCATTGAGAATATTAATTATAAACAGATCGCAAAAGAAAAAAAGTTTTGTTTCCAAAACGTTCTCATAAGTAATAGAACTTGCGCATGATAAGATTCCGATACAAGGTTCGAGCATCAAGAACTAATTCAGATCGGTCATGATCTTGGCTTTTACTATCAATATAAGCTCGGCGACAAAATCCTGGAGTACACCGAAGAAACTCCGCCAAGGACGGTCCCAAGCCCGTCTGAGAAAGGAGGAGGGTTGGGCTTATGGCTAGCAACCCTATCCCGTGAAACCTACATTGCTAGGGAAACGATGACAACAGATTCGTGGTTCGGTCATGTCTGCAGGATGGATCCCAGTTCGCATACGAAGGTAGCCATGCACTGGCATCCGCAAGGTAAACAAAAAAGGGGACGACCCAAGGAAACTTGGCGCAAAACGTTGGAACGCGAACTCATGCACAAGGATTAAAGGTGCAAACGGCAAAGGAAACAGCGACAGACCGGAACCACTGGCGTGAAGTTGTCTTCGCCTCATGTGCCACCCGGCACGGAGAGGACTGAATGAATGAATGAACACCGAAGAAGAAAAGGACCTGGGTGTCTGAATTTACGGTAGTTTGCTGCTCGGTATGTTACGGCGGATATTCGGACGTTTTTCCTCGAGATGGTTTCCTCTCATGATGAATACATATATACACCCGGTTCTAGACTATGCCGCACAAGCCTGGACCTCATGGTTACAGAAGACATCTTACTACTATTTTGCATATATCAGAGAGCATCTAAGATTGTCATTGGACTCGAATATAAGCCATTCGCCTGGCGACTCAGACGCCTAGATCTGAGAACGCTTGCACAAAGGAGAATGCGAGGTGATCTAATCTTCGCATGCAATATACTTAATGCTGTTTTCCACACCCTAGACTTATAATTCCGACTTCGAACTTCCAGCCACAGCCGTGGCCATGGTTGCAAGTTGGAAATACCACACTCCAAACCGAACTGCCGCAGGTATTTTTATACGGTGCGTGTGTGCTTTGCTTGGAATTCTCTACCTTCCGATTTGGTAAGCTCAAACAGTTTATCTATATTCAAATCAAAACTTGACGATTATATGAGAGCTAATCCGAATTTTACCCTAACTATTAATAAACTATCATGGTCCCATTGATTTTCATTATGTATATACCTATAGTTCGACTCTATGGTTATTGTAAAGTTTATAGCTTTTTCAACCACAAATCTTGAATCTTGAAAGAAGTGCTGGGAAAAATAGCAGGGGATCAGTACAGAATATGAAGAAAATACAATGGAATTTAAAGTGATAAATTTGTTTTGACAAAACGACAAGAGAACAAAGACGAAAAGCATAAAAGTAAGCCAACGAACTTTAGCAAGTAAAGTAAGTCCAAGTAAGTTTGTCGGTGACGCCTAGATACTTGAAGTATATCGCTCTAGTCAGGTCTGTGGACATAATTCAAGATAAAGTAAGATTATTGCAAATTGCTTCGCAAAGTCAACCACGCAGATTCGTGAACCAAAGTTCAGTACATTTTTCGGGTGTCAAAGATAGCCACCTCTCTTCGGATCAGGTAGCAATTTCAGCAAAAGAGGCAGATATCGGATTCGAAGAGTCGCTTCTGAGTACTGCAAGCCCAATATCTACGCCGTCGTCGTATTTCAAAGAGGAAATTGAAAATGTTAGTGGAAGTTCAGCTCCAGATATTCAGTGACATTTGAATATTTTTCCACACGAAAAAAGATTATAATTTAAGGAAATTTGAGTGCAATCAGTTAGAGTAGTTTTTGGGTAACATTTCACTTCTGACACAGAAACTTCGTCAGAACAAGGGTGATTGCACTCAAATTTTTCTTGCAATATGAATACACGATCGTTCCCAAACATATTCCAATCGATATATGATAATTTATTTTTAATTTTATTTACATCCACTTAATTAATTGCTCAAAAACATTAGACCAACAAGAAAGAGAATTCCGTCGCACAAACTCCACAGTGTAGCAACAGTTCGGGCTTTCTCCGATAGAGAAACATCATCAACTAATGGCCGACTGCTCACACCGCATTTGAACATCAATCACCGGAATCTCGTGTTCCTCATACTGATTTGAGAGACGAGTGGTCAGTAAATCAGCTCAACGTATGACGCGCAATATAAAACCTAGTAGAAAATTCGACCAATATACGAGAAATTTCAATCTCCATTACGCAAACACCACGAAGGTTTTCGAGGTAATATATGAAGAAAACGTGGGTAGACTAATGAGAATGCGAAAAGCGGATAGAGTCCCTGAACTTCGAGAATCATGCTCGGTAATTTTAGCGATGCATACTAAAATTTACAGAAACATGGATGCGCTCCCCACATTTTGCAACGTTTAACTGCGCTCTTTGATTCCCAAGTCCCGTGCAGCTGATATGTTTGGAAATTATAATGAAAATGTAGAAACATTTAGTTATTTAAAAATTATTGTCCGACAAATGTATTCAAATATCCTTAAACATTTTGTTGCCATGGAAATGTATAGCCTCCCATCATCTGCTGGAAACTGTCAGCTTGACTCAGTACATCATTTCACATATATTGGCTCAACCATTGCGGATAACCTCTCGCTAGACACAGAGATTGATAAGCGGATTGACAGAGCTGCTGTCATTTTGTCCCGATTGAACTCTCGTGTTTGGGTTAACCACCAGCTGACTGTAAAGTCAAAGATGATGGTATACAGTGCGTGCGTACTAAATGCTTTACTATACGGCAGTGACACCTGGACCACCCACGCAAGACGCGAACGGAAGCTGAATGCTTTCCATCTACGGAGCATCCGTCGTATCTTGAACATATCGTGGATGAACAGAGTGACTAATGCTGAAGTGCTTTCAAAGGCTGGTCTACAGAGCATGTTCACCCTATTATATCAGCGCCGCTTGTGGTGGCCTGGTCATGTTTACAGAATGGAAAATGGTCATATTCCTAAAAATCTACTCTATGGTGAGCTGCATTGAGGAAGTCCACTATTGGCAGACCGCACTTGCGATACAAAGACGTTTGCAAAAGAGATATGAAAGCTCTTGGCATCAACCGGGCGAGTTGGGAAGAACTTGCTATTGACCGCTCACACTGGATGCATTGTGTAAAGCGTCATCTAAAAGCTGGGGAGAAGCAGATACAGCCAGTGGCTGCTGAACGCAGATCACGCCGACGGCATGCAACTGACACCGACCGACCAAGTACTGTCAATCGCTTTGCTAGCTGCGAGAGAGATTTTCACTCCCGAATCGGACTGTTTAGTCATTTGAAAAGCTACAGAGCATGAAACCTTGATGTATTTGTGATGTATATCCATGGTAAAGCCCAACAAAACCCTATTGGATGATTTGTACGTAAATTCAGCCAGCGCAGATAATTGCGTCGGTGTCTCCACAAAAATATTAGATGAATGTTAGCAAAATGCCTATCGACACGAGTGGGAACTAAGTCTCGTTCGCAGTGATTTCTTTCCAACTCGACCTTTTTTTTGATTGGTTGAATTTCGTTTAATTAACGTCATCAGCTTAATCTGATTGGTATAAAAAGTTTGAAAAATATAAATTCTCATTGATTGAGTACGAGATTGAACAACAAGCAACTGTATGGAATATTGTTGATTTCGTTCACACCACGAATTTTCCTTCGTTTATCAGTGTTTAATACTCTTCAAGTCCTCAAAGGGATTAACGTCATCGGAAAGATCTCATTCTTCGCCGTCGACTGGTCATACTTTCAACATCGTGCGATCAACTATCGAAGAGTATCACCGGATTAAATTCTGATTTTGCTCTTTTTCGTGAACACTGAATTTTTTTGTCGCGCACACTATATTCATCATCGATCGCTCGACAGAGCCAATGCTTGTGCACAAACCACTGAACAGTGCTGCTCATAACCCTGACCGGATGACCCCAAAACGAAAACAAAGCGCACCGGGCTGCATGTGTGCGGTTTGCCGAAAGTCGGTAAGTCCTAAGGCAAAGTCTGTCACATGTTACCATTGTTTGTCGAAAGTTCATGCTAAATGCGACAAATCGCTGACCTCGGATTTAGTATCGATTATTAATGGAGATGATTGCCCTGGTGTTTGTTATGTTTGTCTGGTTTGCAAGGCCAAATCAACACCGTCAGCCTCGGCGACGAAAACCCCTGAATATGATATTGAGACGCGTCTAAATGGAATGGAATCCAGTATACAAAAATTAAATGAACTGATAATAAACGTTATAAAGACACCGTCGTTACCCGTCGTTACTGCCGAAGAGCCGGTAGATAATCCATCATACTCAACTTTACCACCAAACCAATCAATGGAAAAGGTTGAATTCTTGCAGCACAGCACCCAGCAGAGTGTTAAAAGCGTCTTAAAGCCGAAAACGTTCACATCGAAGGCCCCGTTAGCGAAAGTTGCCTCTAAAGGAATTTCTCTTAGTGTTATCTGCACCAACGTGCCAGAGTCGACTGAGACTTTATTTTCGAATAGACATCAGGATGATTTGGCTGAATGGTTGAAACTGTGCACTCGCATGAATCTCAAAGCGATCCACCCGGTTTCGTTGATTCGCTTGAGTCGTCCTCCCAAAGCGCTACACCAAGATAAGCCGCGGTTGCTCAAGGTAGTAGTGCAAAATGAGAAGGACTTAGAAGATGTACTTCTGTCGACATACTTGCTACGAGACGACATGGAAAATACATCTCGTGTATTTGTTGATGTGCCCTGGTCGGAACGGGCAAAATCGCCACTGAAAGGTAACCAAAATAAAGCAAACGATCGCAACAAGCGCACCCTTATTCTGTTAAATGTCCCAGAAGATGCCACCGGTTCCGATACAAAGTGTAAATCCAACCACGACCTACAACAGTGGAGATTTATCAGTAATGCTATCCAAACCACCAATGTAACGGTTATCGATACGTTCCGAATCCCAAAGTCATCGAATTACGAAGGTAATGGTCCACGACCCCTTAAACTGACACTTTTGAACACCACTATGGTGAACACCGTGCTTAACAACTGGAAACAGTATCGATACAAAGTTCCACGAGAGATCAAAATTGTCGGTAAACACCTGAAAACCTGCTCTATCGTGGAAGTTGCCGGACCCGTTGGTAATGAGCACAGTGATGCCGGGACTCCTGCTCCAAAAAACGGATGTCGACCGACTCTATCGGAGTCGGTGATGTAATATACCCATTAACACGAGGCCCAACATCTTTGACACGTACTCAACTTACATGCTCAAATACTCATCATCCAACACTTTTATCAAGATCTACCATCAAATGTTTATACACCAACGCACAATGCTTGATAAATAAGTTACCCGAACTAATCGAGCTTCGTCAAAAATATTCACCACTCCTGATAGCCGTAACGGAAACTTGGTTCAATCAGCAATTAGTTGAGGAGGAAATTTCCATTCCAAACATGTTTCTTTTTCATCGTACTCGAATGGATCGTGGAGGAGGAGGTGTTGCTATTTACTATGATCAACACCTCACGTTCAGAGAAATCACGGATAATGATTTGATACTGGAAGATACACTTTGGTGTTCACTTGAATTAGCAACAGGTGAAAACTGTGTTGTTGGTGTGATTTACCGACCACCGTCAGCAGACGAAGCATACAATGCTAGTTTAATTGAGAAAACTCAGCTGGTTGTTTCCAGATATCAAAACAACGTCCTGATCATGGGTGACTTTAATCTCCCGAATTTACTAAAAAGCGAGATTCCACCGGTGAACTCTCTTGATCATCTATTCTACAAAATGTTCAACGAAATTCCTTTATTCAACCACATCTCAAGCAGCACTCGCTTCAGAGGCACAAACACACCGTCCATTCTCGATCTTGTTTTGACTAGCGAGGAAAATGTCATCGAGGATATCCGTTATGAAGCACCTCTTGGAAAGAGTGATCATGTAGTCATTGTTTTCGACTATATATCTGAAGCGATAAGAGCAAGTGATGCTCAGAAGTTGATAAGAAAAATCGATACGGTTGCATTATCAATGTCTCTTCAAGAAGTCACCGACTGGGCACCGATTAGCACTGATGTCCAACAATGCTGGTCATCGATACTTCAGAAAATCAACCGAAAAATAGAACTCCACTCAAAATATGTTTCAAAACAACTGAAAAAAGAATTCAAATTCGTGATCCGGAGTCGAACACGGAAATGGATGAAGGTGAGAAACTGTGCGTGGAGAAGCCACATACTGCATTCAACACCTGAATCTTAGGAATCTTACCGTTTGTTGAGAAACAAAGTTACTAAACTTGTCCAGGAGGATAAAGAAAAGTATCAAATGAATCTGATGGATAAAATTGAACGAAATCCGAAGCTCCTCTTCCAGATCGTGAACAGAAAGGCCAGGGTAAAGCCAGGTGTTTCCGCTTTACTTACTACAACTGGAACTACATCCACAGCTCTCGAAGCCGCTAACGAACTCGCTCAATTTTACTCTAGAGTGTTCTACCCTAACGAGCGCGTATCCTACGATATACCTGCATTCAGGTCGCAGAATACAATACACGAAATCGTTGTGAAACCCGAGAGTGTCCTGGTAAAGCTACGCGGGTTAAATACAAAAAAATCCCCAGGTGCTGATGAAATAACACCATTCATCCTGAAGCAATGCGCCCATGCTCTATTCTCACCACTCTCTGACCTTTTCAACCTGTCCTTGAGTTGTAGCACGGTTGCTAATGACTGGAAATGTGGACTAATCACTCCGATATACAAAGGAGGGAACCGATCTGATGCGTCTAACTACAGACCAGTCACGTTGTTGCCAGTGGTCTCTAAAGTTCTCGAACGACTTGTGGCCGACGAACTTATCAAACACTTGGAACAAAATAAGCTTCTTTCCATCGCACAGCACGGATTCAGGACAAGACACTCCTGTCTCACCAATCTTCTCATAACTCTTGATAATTGGACTCGAGCCGTGGACGATGGATGCCCTATCCATGCGTGTTACTTGGACATGTCTGAAGCTTTTGATCGTGTTAACCACAGCATACTGCTACAAAAATTGGAGCAGCTCGGGGTATGCGGCAGATTACTGGCCTGGGGAAAGGACTACTTGACTGGTGAGTTATACGGGTTAGAGTTGATGGGGCACTATCAAGCCCAATAGAAGTTACAAGTGGCGTACCTCAAGGCTCAGTCTTGGGGCCAATACTCTTCCTCGTGTACGCGAATGATATACCTGAAATCGTACGCAGAAAAATCATTTTATTTGCGGATGACATCAAAGTCTGGACTAGCATACGCACCATAGAAGATTGCGAAATTCTCCAAAAAGATCTCGAAGCACTTCATAATTGGTCCTTGCGGAACTGCTTACCATTCAACATCCAAAAATGTAAAATGTTGAACGTCGGTAAATCATTCGAATTCTCATACTCTCTGGGATCTCAGCAACTTCCATGGGTTACTGAAGAGAAAGACCTGGGCGTGTGGATTAGCAGTAACCTGAAGTCTTCACGGCACTGTTCTGTTGTATACAAAAAGTCCTGCCAAATCTTAGCATTGCTCAGAAGGATCTTTGGTCGTTTCTCAAAGCAGATACTTCCACGTATAATTAACACCTATATCAGACCAACAATGGAGTATGCTGTTCAAGCATGGTCCCCATGGTTACAAAAGGACATGACCTTGCTGCAACGGGTATACCACCGCGCTACAAAACTGGTGACCGGGCTATACAACAGGCCATACGAGGAGCGGATTGCAACACTAAACCTCTTTGACTTTTCGTACCGTCGTCTCAGGGGTGACTTGATCCTGCTTTTCAATATTCTGCATACAGTGGATCACCCACTCGAACACCTGTTTCATCGGCAAGAAGCACGTGGTAGCAGATCGCATGGATACAAGTTAATTATTCCACACTCCAGATCAAATTGTCGAAGGTTTTTCTTTGCTGTCAGAGTCTGTTTTCTATGGAACTCCCTGCCCCCACATATCATTTGCGCAACAAGCCTGAACATGTTCAAGGCTGAACTTGACAAGTATATGTTGACCAAACCCAACCTTGCACCTGAATACACGTGCTGACTTTCCATGTGTATAAAACATTTGTGTTGTTTTTATGAATTCCCTATATTTTTAATCTGTGGTTACTGTAAAGTATTTACTTTTTGGACCATTAAAACTTTGAATTACTTTGAATTACTTTGAATTACCCACCATGGGACCCGAACTGTACGAAATTTCATTTACACCCAATAAAACTTGTAGCATATGATTTGGTTCACTAGAGAGTGCTTCAATTTGAATTTTCGTGACAAGTGAAAGTTCGGTTAAATGAAGCGCTATAAATGGAAGCTTTCAATTGGAATGTTGCAAAAATATTCCAAACAGTTACCGGTGCTGCATTGCACCGTCTGTGGGACTCACATAAAAGCTAAATTTCAATTTGCAAATGAGGATTTATCTTCGAATTCGCAAATAAATGGGTTTAGCACAAAGTCAGAACGGCGTTCGAATGTCAGGTCACGGATACGCATAACTGATGAGCGGCAATAACCGCGAAACCTGTTGTGTGCTTCCGTGCTGCTTTTCGAACGTCATATACTACTTATTAATAAAATCAGACTTTAACGTGCACACAGGAGTCAGGCAAGGTTGCCCGCTATCGCCGGTTATGCTTAACTTTGCCGTAGACTGGATAATGAACCAGGCGTTAAAAGAGTATCAAGGGGTGCAAATTTCAACGGATCTATGGATTTCCGATCTTGACTACTCTGACGATATAGTCGTTCTGGGCGACAATACCGAAATGCTGCAAGGCGTTTTAGACCGCATTAGTGCCACTGCCGCGAAAGTCGGTCTTGAGATAAACGCGGCTAAGACCAAGGCATTTTTTTGTTCCGACACACCAGGCATCAAGCGACTTCGCGTCCAGGGTTGTCCGATCGAATACGTTCCAGTCTTTAAATACCTCGGCTCAAGTATATTGCCCAATGGTCAGGCGAAAGATGAAGTGAAGTTAAGGGTCGATCGTGCTCGTAATGCGTTTTTGCAGTTGAAAGGCACCCTTTGGCGCAAGCCCGGGATCAGCCTAAAAACTAAGACGCGTGTTTATCAAGCAGCGATCCGCCCTGTACTGCTTTATGGATGCGAGACATGGCCTTTAAGGTCACAGGATGTACGCACATTAGAAGTGTTCGACCATTGGTGCCTTAGGGTAATCTTGGGCATCCGATATACTGACCGAGTATCTAACGCAGCCGTACGAGAGCGTTGCAGCGGACTATCTCCACTTTCCGCTCACATACAACGGCGAAGGCTGCAATGGTTTGGCCACGTCCTCCGAAAGACAGACACAGCACTTCCAAAACTCGTCCTCGACCCCAAACCCGTTCGCACCTGGCGTCGGCGGCAAGGTGGTCAAGTGAAAACCTGGCTGTCAACTGTGAAAGAGGATGTAGACACCCTGGGTCTGCGTACCGTCTACGGAGTTCGCAGGTGGGAACGAGACTGGATCACGATCTGCAACGATCTCGCCTCCGATCGACGTGCGTGGGCTGGTGCGATCCGAGACATCAATGAAGCCGGCTAATCCACTCGTGGAGCCAGCCGCACAAAAGTAACGTAAGTAAGTAAGTTTAAACAAAAAGCTTTCAATTCCTGCTGGGATTTTGCACGACTGTGTATATTTTCCGGAGAATTTCACATATTTTGACCTCAGGACGTGAATATTAAATCACCGTAATAATATAGCATTCTATGCAATGGATACAGTTCAACCAATGACAGGAAAATAAACGAGACAAAAAGTTCTCTCTCGGATATATATTGAACTGAAATCACGTAGAGAGAAAAACAAACACGCGCAAAGCGTCACAACGGAAACAGAGATTTTTACGTCACAAAGATGTTTTCCGGTCAACAGGGAAAATTAATGTTTCACAGACAATAAGACGTAATCACGATCTTGTTACGGCGGAAACGTTGAGGATACGATGAGGAGACTTCGTGTGAGATGAAGAAAGTTTGCATGAACTAAGGACGGATTAAAATATTCATTTGCATGCTGTTCCATCGCACACACCTCACGACCGTTTAGCTGTATTACTCATGTAGATAATAAAGATTCAAGATTCAAGAATTTCTGGTCACAAAAAGCACATTGTTTCACAATTACATTAGCATAGTAAATATTCCATCAGGAAAACGTAATAAAAAATAATTGTGTATGTGTCAATAGGCATGTGTCGTTAAATCTTTATGCAACAAATGAGTGTCTAAATTTCGAATGAATGCTTCGACACTGGGAGCGATGACAATAGTTCGGGGAGGGCATTTCAAAGGAAACAGACATCTGATACGGGAGTGGGGGATTTGTAGTGTCGCTGAGTGGCTGCCTGTACGTCGTGAATAACGGTATTCGAATAATTTTTTTTAAAGAATGATGTGGGTATTTAATATTTTGTATGCTAGTATCACATCACTTCGAAGATTAGGGAGTCTCAGTTTTTGCAATCGTTCCTCGTACGTTAGTTTCTGGAAACCACTTACGATTTTGGTTGCACGATGGTATATTTTATCAACCAATGTCAGAGCATCTAAGCTCATCATTGGAGTCGCAAATACACCATTCCCCGGGCGACTCAGGCGACTGGAGCTGATGTGATCACCCCCTCGCATACAAAATACTTACTACTGTTTCCCACCCACTGGAATTATTATTCGGTCTTCGAACTTCCAACAACAGCCGTGGCCATGGTTACAAGTTGAAAATACCACATTCCAAACGGAACTGGCGCAGGTATTTTTATTCGGTGCGTGTGTGCTTTGTTTGGAATTCCCAACCTGCCGATTTGGTAAGCTCAAACAGTTTATCTATATTCAAATTGAAACTTGACGATTATATGAGAGCTAATCCGAATTCTGCCTTAATCTATTAATAAACTATCATCGTCCCATTGATTTTCATTATATATACCTATAGTTCGACTCTATGGTTTTTGTAAAGTTTATATCTTTTTCAACCTCAAATCTTGAATCTTGAAATAAGTGCTAGGAGAAAAAGCAGGGGATCAGTACAGAATATGAAGAAAATACAAGAAAATTTAAAGTGATAAATTTGTTTTGACAAACACTTATTGAATTATTCGTTTCTAGAACACTTATATAGTGCTTAATCTACCTCCTTATCTTGTTAATACACTTACATTTCAATTTCACTGACATTACTATCCTATGGTGGTTGTTAAGCTTCGTGTTTTTTAGATTATTAAAAACCTTGAATAACCTTGAATTAATTATTCCACTGGACTTGACATTACACAATTAGTTTTTATTCCTTTTTCATGAATGAATATTTACTATGCTATTGGCTTTTTTTGACCATAAATTCTTGAATCCCATATAGCTAAATGAGAAATACAACTAATCCGTCCTTAGTTCATACAAACTTTCTTCATCTCACACGAAATCTCCCTGTAATAGCCTCAACGTTTCCGCCGTAACAAGATCGTGATTACGTCTTATTGTCTGTGAAACATTGATTTTCCCTGTTGACCGGAAAACATAATTGTGACGTAGAAATCTTTGTTTCCGTTGTGACGCTTTGCGCGTGTTTGTTTTTCTTTGTACGTGATTTCAGTTTAATATTTTCGGCAGATAACTTTCTGTCTCGTTTATATTCCTGTCCTTGTTTGAACTGTATACATTGAATAGAATACTATATTATTTCAGCGAATTAATATTCACGTCCTGAGATCAACATATGTGAAGTTCTCCAGAAAATATACACAGTCGTGCAAAATCCCAGCGGGAATTGAAAGCTCTTATTTATAGCGCTTCACTTAAACAAAATTTCACAGATCACGAAAATTCAAATCGAAGCACTCTCTCGTGAAGCAAATCGAATGCTACAAGTTTTAATGAAATTTCGCTCATTTCCGGTACCACGGTAGGTAAACACGGATAAACGGAGCAATATTCGTGGCGTGAACGAAATCAACAATATTCCATACAGTTGCTTGTTATTCAATCTCGCACTCAATCAATGAGAACAAAGCCCTTAACAATGAAGGGCTTAAGCCAAAATTATGGTGGCGCTATGTTGATGACACATTTGTTATCATCAAGCGAGATCATTCAGAGGCCTTCTTTAAATATTTAAATGAAATAGACCCATGTAGTACGGTGGAATCCTGCACAGGCACTCTTCCATTTCTGGACTGTTTAGCACAAAACGTAGACGGGAAAATAAAAACTTTCGTCTATCGGAAACCTATCGATACAGATGCTGTCCTACGATACACTTCCGCTCACCAAGTCATACAGTGTGAGATATGTTAAAAAAATAAGCATGACTATTGCATAACTGGTTGGAGGTACTTATCAATGTTGGTCAAAATAGCACATAGTTTTACATTCTGTGATCAAACATGTATCGCGTGATATTTCATAAATCTAGATGTAGATAGATAGAAAAGACAATTGATATTATTTTATTTATTAAAATATGCGCTGAAGCCTCAATAATAATGGCTTGTTCGGTGGACAATCAATCGCGAGTTATAGTTTAAGCAAAGCGGTGACAGTTTGCAAGTGCAGAGAGCAAATGTTCGCAAATTGTGGTCTCATTTACGCTGGAGGCCATCTGGATCTGTTGATTGCTTTTTTTAGATTCTTCCGGCATGCTATTCCAAGGATAACGAGCGCAATAATAAATAGCGCGGCAATCACGATTCCCGCAATTGCGCCAGCACTAAGTCCCCTCGATGGAAACACGACGGAAACCGATTGTGAAGTTGCTGATGGCGAACCAGGAATATGTAGACTCACGCTAAATTCATAATTCTTTCCTGAAATGTGTTAAAAGTCGGTGCATTTGTTAATTAATTCATATATTATATACTTGATACAAACGGAATGTAGCTCAGGTACAATTTTTACCTTTATCCAAATCCCCAACTCTCACGCAACTAGCACCGCACGGTATGGCCTGAGACATCATTGGTTCTGCGTTCAGCACACGATAGTTGACGGTGTACTCGTAAGCGCAGCCATGTTGGATCTTCAGCAACTCGTTCATGTTTTCAGATCCTAAGCATACCTCCACGTTGTCGTTTTGCAAATTATGAGTGAATTCAACTAGAGTTTCCTCTGCAATTCAAGTTTGTGGTAAAAGAAAAGTTTGGGGAAGCAATACAATGAAAAGCATACTTGACATATTTCAATTCTGAAACTAACCTGGTACCATGGTCAACTCGAAGCGGTGTCCGATTTTAGTTCCACCATTACTGCACTCGAAAACCTCAACGATTTTGCTCGTTACAGGTTGGAAAGTAAAGCCGTGGAATGCGGAATTGGGCATGAGAGGAGGATCGCTTGGTATTGTTCTAGTGTAACAATTGTTGAAAACGAGAATGGAATACGATAGTGAGAAGAATTTGACTAACACAACTTGTTTTATAATGATGACGCGTGCAAACGAGTTTATCACGCGGCACACACAGCTAGATGCTGTTAAATCCATAAACCTCTCAACGAAATTCTTGTTTACTTGTATTTTGACGAAACTCTGCAAACGATAGTATTTATGTAGCTTGCCTTTATCGGGAAGGAACGTTAGGATCGGGACACTAATGAACTTAGTGGTCATGGTGAATTGTGTTTGCACAACAAATATTTTCCACCATATGCCCACACACAAGTAGATGAGTTAAAGCCGCTAACTTGAGCGAAAACCATAAGCACGTACGTTTCTCTCACAGACATCATGGCAGACTACTACTGTTCACCGTCATCTGGTAGAAACTGTACGAACCGCGTCAGTGTTCTTTGAACAGCGGAGAATCGTAAACCTGGGGTGCACTTATAAATGAAAGATCACCCAACCAACCATCCAACGTAGCTGGAATTATATTCATGTGTAAGAAACTATGCAAGATTGACTTAGCAAGCTTCATTCAACGGTGGCGGACAATTCATATCTTGTCTGCCATTTCATCATTGTTTCAAGACACACAAACCCTGATCGTTAGTGACGCTACATAATAAGAGAGAAAACAAGCAGATAGATATGTCTGTCAGTTTATTACTCAAAACCAATTAATGTGTTTGCGTGTATTTGATGCAACATTTTAGTCATTTACTCTTATTCAACATTGGTATAAATGTTCACATATTGTTCAAACTTTCTTCAGTGATTCAATGAGTTCGAGCTCTGACTGCAGGGTCCCTAAGAATTCATGCGAATTCGGTATGTTGCTATATATATAAATATTAAAAATCGATATTCCACTCGCCTCTCAATGTTGACTGATTCCGGCATTCTACTTGCGCAATGGATCTCATAGAATCCCCGTGAATATATGACCGCTTTTTGAAAGCCGTCTACAAAGTTTTTTTGTACGACGTTCCATTCAGATAGATCGTGAGAAAATGACAACTGCGGTCCTTGTTCACCGGCATAAAACAGCGTCACGTCTCTCGATATGCTTCCATGATTATTTTCACCGGTGCATGTATATTTTTCTTCAAATAACGTCGTTACCGCCTTTTAAAAATTGATGTTAGAAACAATATTCAATTGATTACCATGTATATACTTGACAACGAAACATGTTGAACACGAAATAAGCATACAAATATTGTCATAATTCCAGCAGAGCGATTTCCAGGATAAATTGAAGAAATATGATAAAGATGACCGTTTATAAAAGAGGTTATATTTGAATGTCACTGTTATATAGGGCTCGTACAGCGAACCACGATGTTCAAACACAGAATCACATGGTGATTCATGGTAAAGCACTCGAGGCGCTTATGGATGACCAAAGTGAAGCGTTGCTCACATCCATCGAAATCACACTCCACTGGTCAACAAGAATATACGATTTATCCACTGTTTCAAGGCTCACTGAACCTAATATTACTGTCTCCACCTGATGAGGTCAAACAGCCAGAATCCGGCATTGGAGTGTAATTTTGGGGGATGAGAGCAACACATCACTTTGATCATCCATAAGCGCCTTGAATGCTTGACCACGAATCACTATGTGATTCTGTGTTTGAACATCGTGGTCCGTTGTACGAACCCTATGCCGATACCGAAAACAGATGGATTGTGAAGTTTATAGGTTCTTCCTTCAAAATCAAATCTAGTTACACAGAATACACATTTCATTGGCGCTAGGCCCGACGAAAATTAACAAATTATTGAGTTTTAACAATTATTCAGCATACATGGCCTAAAGATATGTTCGCAACGCCTAGGAAGTTATTCGTTGGGATTAAGTGTCTGGAGATTAAATTTCTGACGATTACGTGACCAGACAACATTCGTAGACGAGTTAAATTTTTAAAAAATCCAACATAACGAATCTCAGACGCAAAATCAAACAGAGTGTGTCAAATAAAGTTTAACTCAATAACGAAAGAATAAGTTTAAATGACATACATGCGTTACTTGAAAACACAAAGTCATTGTACTTTTTCTCCCAAACGAAATGATACGTTATCAATCCCCAGGCTGATGTGGTGCGCCAAATCGAGAAGCAGAGTGATTCTAAATCCCACCTAAGTTGACAGTAGTAAAACCTCGTCTATCTGCTGGAATAGGGCAGCCATATGAATTCTCAGTGGTTCCCACACCTCGTATCACAAAGTCACAGCTGGTGCAGTTTACGTCGAATCAGGATATCACCATGACAATGTTTAAACCGAACTCTACATGAAATATCGAAGAAACATCCACCGATCTAGTCACATTACTGAATTATCCTAATCCCAAACAACCGCTGGGGTTCAACCTGTAAATCTTGCATTGCGGGACAAAAGATTTGTCAACAGATTTAAAATTTGGCGAAATTTCTTTAAATCACAACAGTGCATTCTTCAAGGTTATATGACCGGTCTAATAGTATATGAATCATTGTTACTTACGGTAAAACATCTTTATTCCATATGCAAATGTAGTGCATGAGGATAATATACAATTACTAAAGTATATTGGACCGGGCAATTATGTTATCGTAATTTGATGTCCTAATCTGTTGCGCTACTACAATCGCCTTCAACATTCACTATCAAATATCCGATGAAGTATTCTTTGTAGGTGTAGTACACAGAAACGACACGTGAAGTCCGCTTGCTGTTGTCTGCTATAAAATTACTACCTGGTCAGAAAAGAGAGGTCTTGGCTTTCAATCCCCAAAAAAGTAACCAACTTTTGTTCACTATGCACTATAATTGATGTATCTAGATATATGTCCACAGAACAGTCTAGTTGGAAACACGTCAATAAAACACGCCGAATATATAAGTATCACCATATCCGACAACCGTGCTGGGATCCATCAACATAATACATTGCTTTCTTTTTATGCTTTTCGTCTTTGTTCTCTTGGCGTTCAGTCTAGCATAATTTCTTACCTCATGTTCACTTGTATAGTTCTAATATTCCATAACGTTAACCTGCTATTTTTCCCTCACTTCCTCAAAAAGCCTCCGTGTAAATCAAAGTTGCATCAAGATCATTTCATTCGCAAACTCTCAACCTTATAAGGATTGGTATTGATGAATTCTCTAAACAAAACTGTTACTATTGATATGAACCCATAAATAACATCATTGATTATAATTCCATACCACTAACTGAGGACCTATTCAAAAGTCAATCTTCCACAAATACGTCTTTTAAACACATCATACTACCTTCAGGAACGTCATCATATCATAGGTCATTTATCCCACTTGCTTTACGAAACCATCACCATGAACGATGATGTTCTAATTTACCCGATTGATATCATGTGCAAACATTTTGAAATATTTCTCTGATGTGTGCAACTGGTTCGGAATTCGTTGTTCTTCAACGCTGTACTAAAGCTGAAACTTTGAAAAATAATGAATATAGATTTATCCTTCAACTGTTTTCCTCATCCATATGGACGGAATGCATGGCATTTCAATAGCACGCGGATTTACCGGAATTTCGTAAGAGCGTTCGGTGTTCTGAATGACGCCGTCCTTTTGCCAAGTGAATGAAGGTGTTGGTTCCCCTTCAATACCGCATTGAAGATAAACGGTTTGGCCGTCTAAACCGAATAAGGTTGAACGAATAGTAGTTAATATGTGGGGTGGGGTTATTCCATACGTGAATTCAATGTTTTGCGTTATCCAACCATGGACATTCGATAAACGGCATTGGATCATGAATGGATTGTTGTCTTCAAAATCCCGAAAAACTAGACTCTGTGTTTGAAAACAATTGAAGGTATTTATTAATATCAACCAGAGGTTACAACATGGTCGAACCGCAAATGTTGATCTCTAATCGATTAGTCAAACGCATAAATCTAATCAAATCTAGGTGAGTATAGAATTATTCAAGAATGTTTAATTGTAATTGGTCCAACAGCAAACAATAGATTAGACCGTATGGTGTGTGAGTACAAATGTAATGGTCGAGGTTTCTATAAACACCTGGACTCGAGAACATACACTGTTGATGAGCAAATTGAAGGGAGATATTCGAGTGCAGTGATTGCACGCCGTGATCGAAAGTGTGAAATATTAGAAGGCGTTGCTACTCATGAGTATACACAACAATAGAAATTTTAAAATTAAAAACATTTATTCCATTCCCTGAATTAAATGATTTTTATTTCGTAGATCCCATGGGGATGGATTATTTTACCAACTTATAGATTGGAACCATCAAAAATTTGTTTTAAATAAACCGTGTTTTAGTATTAGAAAATTAAATATAAAAATATGTTTGTAGATAGCTTATAGCTGAAAATTAATATATGTAAACCTCAAACCTCTTCATAATGAAGCATGGTGATACTGGTTTAATATTTTTTTATTAAATGATTTACATGCCTCGAGGAAAGTGAGTTCGATACAAAAGTTTTTGTTAAGGGAATAATAGGGTGTAGTTTATTCTACTTCTTGAAGTTACCGTGTATTAAAATTCTTCCAATATAGAAAGACTGAAAATAAATTACAGTGTAAGAATTTATTATGGTGCTCACATCCCCATCAGTCACACACCACTAACGGTCTCTGGCTGTTTGCCATCATCACATGGAGACTGTAAGATCATGTCCAGCGAGTCTTGAAACTGTAAGAAATTTTCAAATTTCCACCTCTCTGTCTTTGAATTTGTTGCTGGATACAAAATTATTAAAATACATTTTCCTAAGATAGTGTTGAAATTTTTATTTCAATACGTTTATTGCTATAACATATAACATAACAACATACATATAATCTTTAAAAATGTCTCTAGTCCAAGAAAAATATGAATATATTTTCTCGAATTGATTTCCCATAATCAATTTAGCGAGAAATGTGAAATTTGCTTGGAAATGTCGTGTCAGACTTGAGACAATCAACAAAGTGCATCTCTGCATTGACAATACCATTTTCGTGGATTGAATTCAATGTTTTATTTTGATAAAAAACACCATAACCTTTTATGTTTATGAAGTTTCGAATAAATTGAAACATTTTATGAACGTAACTTACCGGTCCTTTTCGATCCAGATCCTCGCCATTTTTAAACCAACTAATTTCTGCCGGTGGAATAGTAAGCGTTTCATTTGCTTCACAAATCAATTTTGTTTCCTTTCCAATAACGAAACTTTGATGGCTTGGTATTTTGCTGAATATGGGTCGACCTGAATTTCCAATTAAATCCAATTAAAAATGTTATGACAAGACATCACACTCCAAATAGTGAGTGACATACCCTCTCACAAATATCAGACTGAAGCAAATCTGTTGATTATCTTTGCCTGCTTGCTGATATTGGGATCTTGTCTAAGAATCTGAAAGCCGACTGTGCAACACAGCTATTTTAAATAAACTATCTTTATTCACAAAATGCAGATTTCATGCACTCCCGTCAAACACACATCCAAAGACAGGCTTCGTGTTGCTTAAGCTCATCGGGAAAGGAAAGTGGGAACATTAACTGCATGCACTGTGTTTCATTAACTAACGTTTCATGGATGACATGATCGATATAAATGAGCTACATATTCACTATTTCGAAACCATTTCAGCTGAAATTATTTCGAAATTTTTAAAGCGTCTCATTTTATTCTCATAAAGCATGAAAGCTGATCAACAGTCTTTGTGCAGTAAACATACTCTGTATTCCAGTTCAAGCATATAATTCCGCATTTATGAATCTAAACAGCCACGTTGAGTCTATGTTTCTATCTAAGATTTTTCATTGTGAAACATATGTTTGCCGATGCATCAGATAATTGGTTCTGCCACATGACAAAACCAAGCATTTGCAAATATGATCACATATGTATGTGATAATAAGTTTCGATTTCACAGCAGTGAAAGGCCTAAAATCTCATTTGAATTGGTAGTTGTTTACAAAAACTCACCTTCAACTTTTACAGTGAATTGTTGACTCAACATATTCGGATATTCACATGTATATGTGCCAGCGTGATCAAATGTTGCGCTTCTTCCAAACAGCAGACTTCCTTCTTGTTCCGTGCGAAAACCCGGAAACATCATCTTTTGAAATAATCAATTTGAACATACAAAGAACCAGCAATCGATTGGAATATGTTTGGGATGAAGGTAAAATACCAATCCGAAAAATTGGAAAAAAATTGGCGGGATACATTTTGTTTACCGTATGTAAAAGGCACATCTGAAGCGATACGTAGAATCATAAACCAGGCGGTCATACGCGTAACTTATAAGAAAGGGAAAACTATCCGTTCGGTTCTGATACACCTCAAGGATAAGACGCCTTTATCTAGCGTTACGAACAGAATCTACAGAAACAACTGCAAAGACTGTTCCGATGTTCACATAGCGCAGACTTCCAGGGAAATTCACACTAGAATCGAAGAACACCGAAAGCGTGTCCAGGGACAGCCCAAGGATGCGAGGGAATATGAATCCCTTATTCGTGATTCCTCCTTGGCGGAGCACGTTTTAGATACGTGCCACAGCGTCGATCTAGAAAATGTGGCAATATTGAAACGCTGTATTAAACCGTATAGTGAACGCCTACATGCGGAGGCGGTCGAAATTGCCATGGCAGGTAGACTGGCGGTCAATAAGGTGGATGAGGCAGAAATCTCCACAATCTGGCGCTCGGCACTGATGTGAAATTAAATAGAGTGTAAGGGATGGGGATGTGAGCAACACTTTAAATAGTTTTTATTCACCTTATACGTACTAGTTAATTAGATTTCTGTTTTTCTTTAAAAATAGTCTTAGCCCAGTTAGTTATGCACTTTTACGTATGTGGGCAGCTGTCTCAAATGACATTGACCGTGTTCACTTGTATCAGATTGTTTTGGATAAACACTGTTAGGAAGATGGATCACTGATCCTGGTCATTCCCACGAGACGTGACACACTATAGGCGTACTATGGGCTGTTTAGCGGTAAGGTCAAATAAGTGGTGGTGGGTTGACTACTACTTAATCATGTTCCCTGTCCTGACTATCACCCTTGGTCTGACGAAGCTTCTCTGTCAGAAGTAAAACGTTACCCCAAAACTACTCTAACCGATTGCACTCAAATCTCTTTGCATTATGAAAAGAACGTCTGTAGTTTCAGCACCATGCCACACTATGTATCATAAATTATCAAGAATGTGAATTACAGGTCTTTTTGATGGACTTAACTTGCATTCACCAAGAAAAAACCAAATTCTCATTTTTAAATGCAAACATATATTGCATTAAATAAATTTTAATGGAAAACCATCCACACATCTAGCGTTTACGTTAGGCAACCTAGACTCATTGAATCAAAGGATGAATTATTTCGAATGAAAAGCGGGACACTACACGGAACTCACATTTGGCAGCTGAACTTTTGATGTGGTGCCAGATTTGGTGAAGTGCCATGTGGGAGTAAGAATCGGGTCACCGATGGCCACACACGAGATTACTATAGATTCACCAACCAGAATGGTCTTCGTCAATTCTGAATGGTCCACAATACTATCGACAATCACAGTTGAGCCTACACGCGGTTTAAACTGAACCATGTACACTGGGCCTTCGATGTTTCTCGATACCTTCGGACTGGTAATTTCGCATTGCAATGACTGTTGATCCGTTGGCGCTCCAGGTATATTCATAATAATTACTTGGCCTTTACATGAAAAAATGAGTTATAACAATTTTCGAATTTAATTTCTGGAAGCATTCCATTATATTGCACGCTAGTGCAAATTTAAAATATATCAAAAAGATCTCATATTTCAGGAATGCAATGGTACAAATTATTCAAGTTAATTCAAGGTAATTCAAGGTTTTAATGGTCGAAAAAGCAACATGCTTAACAACAACCATAGAATGGTACAAATTAAAATTTAAGTGTATAAACAATATAAGGAAAGAGATTAAACAGTATATAAATGTTCTGGAAACGAAGAATGCAATAAAAATTCGTCTAATTTCGTTTTAAATTCATGAAAGCTAGTGGAGTTAGCAACGGTAGAAGGTAAACTGTTCCAAGTAAAACAGACACGGACAGAGTAATAATACCTTCTACAGTTTAGGCGGGAATGGGTTATGACCAGCACATATTCATGGGTCCGATAATTTCTCGTATCCCTTCGCAAGAATAAATCCTGTAAGGGATGGTTTGGGGTATGGAATGTTTTGTAAAGTAAGATTAGGTCTCCTCTGATTCGTCGATAGGGAAAGTCGAACAAATTAAGTTGAGCTATCCATTCTTTATATGGTTTGTTTCGGATGCTGAGAACTAGTTTCGATGAGCGGTGATAGATTCGCTGCATAAGTTCCACATCCCTCTTGAGCCACGGAGACCATGACTGCACACCGAATTCAATGAATGTTCTCAAGTATGTATTCATGATCCTCTGTAATATCTTGGGCGAAAATTTTCCAAATACCCGTTTATGTAGATTTAGAACACGTGTTGCTTTTTTAAAGGTAGTGTTAGTTTGAAGTGTTGTTTTTAAACTGGAGCATATCCAGACACCCAAATCTTTTTCTTCACTGCAATTTTCAAGGACATGCGAACCTATGTGATACGTGAAATCTACGCGATTCCCCACATTCATGATCCTGCATTTGTTGGAGTAAAACGGCAGTTTGTTCTTCACCGACCAGCTGTGAAGCGTATCAAGATCCTTTTGTAATAGCAGACAGTCTTCTGGACTACGAATGCTGCGCCAAATCTTTATGTCGTCCGCAAATAACTAAATGTTACATCGAACAATTTCCGGTATTTCATTGACATATGCCAGAAAGAGGATCGGATCAAGGACTGAACCTTGGGGAACTCCGTTAGTTGCTGTGATTGGTTTGGATAATGCACCATCAACACGTACCTGTTAGTGCGATTTTTTAGGTAGTCGTTTAGCCAATAAAACAACTTTCCAGGGATACCAAGCCTTTCAAGCTTCTGCTGTAGTAGAGATTGGTCAACACGATAGAATGCTTCTGATATATCTAAGTAGCACTTGTGTATTGCTTGTCCTTTATCTACCGATTTTGTCCACTCATCCAGCGTTACCAGTTAATTAGACAAACAATAATAATTTCGTCTGATTCCATGCTGGTTCCTCGAAAGTAACTGATTATTCTCGAAATGTTTCATTAGATCGTCAAGAATGAGTCGCTCAAGTAATTTTGAAACCACAGATATCATAGTAACGGGTCGGTAATTATAAACATCGGAGCGATTTCCATCTTTGTAAATAGAAGAAATTATTTTGCGTTTCCAATCTGTAGGAATCACTCCACTTGACAGTGTTTACTCTAACAAGTAAGTGAGTGTTTTGTATAGCGAACTTGCAAATTGCTTCAGTTTTTTCGGGGTAATTCCGTCGGCCCCAGGAGACCTTTCGGTTTTAAGATTAAATAAACTTTGAAGGACGCGTTTCGAAGTGACACTTATTTCACTTAGGTCAACTGTGTTTCAAAGTGTTGGATTTGGGATGTTTACTGCATTTTCTATCGGGTTGAATACGCATGAATAAAACGTGGCTAAAGCATCACCAGTTTCTGCTGCAGTTGTTGTTGGTCCAGCTGATGTGTTCACGGACGCTACTCCAGGTTTCACCTTAGCTTCATCGTTAACCATACGACATAGTATTTTGGGGTTTCGCTCCATCATGCTTGATGTCACTTCTTGGAAGCACAACTTGTCTTGGATGACAAATTTGTTTAATTTGTTCCGCAGTAAACGGAATGTTTCCCAGGTCTCTGATGATGGGTTTTGCCGATGGTGTCGCCAAGCAATATTTCGTACCGTTAACCACTTACGCGTTCGGCTTCTTAATTTAAATTCAAAGTTTTTTCTTGATTTCCTGAGGACAAATTAGGAGCTCACTTCGATTGAACTTTTGAGATTAGATATTAGCCATATCCAAAACTCATGACTGGTTTCCGGTTGGCAGTTAAACGTGTTTTTCAGAGCATCACTCAACGCCATAGTGTTGATCCGCCTAACTGTTTTACGGGCATCATTTTTTCTTACAGCTTCAAACAGATAGTCAAACTGGATGACGACGTGATCACTTAGTCGCGGTGGACTTTCGTAAGCAACGTTATCAATGTCGTGTTCATTGCTTGTCAGAACGAGATCTAAGAGTGAGGGTAAATCGTTTCCGCAGTATCGAGTATTACATGCAATGTGGATATAAAAAGGAATATCGTCAAACAACTCACTGAATACGCGCTCGAGGGAGTGTTCTGGGTAAACGGTACTGCTCTGCAGATTCGGTAAATTAAAGTCACCCATAATCAAAAATCTACAAGTGAATCTGGAAGTAACCATGCGAATTTTATCAAATAGAGCCAGATTGTAAGTTTCCTGTGTCGAGGGTGGGCGATATAATACTCCCAAAACACGGTCTTCGCCGTTAGCTAATCGGACTGAGCACCAAAGTGCATCCAGTAACACGATGTCTGGATCCGTAATCTCACGGTACAGAAGTTCTTGGCTATGATACAAAGCTACTCCTCCTCCTCTGGTTTAACGGTCATGACGGATAAGTGACATTCCAGGAAATTCCAGTTCACTATTGGTTTGGTGAGTTTGTAGCCACGTTTCCGTTACGGTGATGATGTCAGGTGAACATCTCCGAAAAACTGCACGCAGTTTACCGATTTTGTCTCCTAAACATCTTGCGTTGGTGTAGATGCATTTCATAGTTATTTTTCTCAACATGGAAGGGGTGTGGGGAAGGAGGCTAGAGGAGTGCACAATATCTGTTAGGCCGACTCCTCCAGACTCGACACTTGCGGTACAAAGATGTTTGCAAAAGAGATACAAAAGCTCTTGACATTGACCCCGCAAGCTGGGAAGAACTTGCTCTTGACCGCTCACTTTGGAGGTATTGTTTAAAGCGTCGTCTGCAAGCCGGAGAGGAGCAAATACAGCTCATGGCTGCTGAACGCAGATCACGCAGCCGGCGTGCAACTGATGCAATACAACAGAGTTCTGACTATCGTTGCAAGCGCTGTGGGAGAAAATGTTTCTCCCGAATCGGACTGTTTAGTCATTCAAAAAGCAGCAAAACATGAAATTCATGCGATGTGATGTACATCCATGGTCGACATCGACCGACGGAGGCCAACAAGAATAGTATCGGCTGAATTCGTTTCTGACACGTCAACTACTCATTGACTTGGTAGTGTTTCTATTGAACTTCGTGGTGTATCTAACTTTCCAATGTGAAGTTTCGATGCGCTTAGTCTAATTTCTCGCGGGATTTGTCTGCTGCCATTTTTCCAACGAGTTTTGACCGCGTTCAACATATCTTTGCGCAAAAACGTTATTTTAAGGGGCTTAGGACCGATTCCCTTATAATTCGTAGATTTAGGGTTGCGGAACGTGTCCGTCACAGCTACGTCATGCAAGTCAAGTATATCACTGAGGAATCGCCATGGTAGCTGATCGTGTTTGCGCTTCACTGCTTTATCAGTTCCTTCCTCAGCTTCTAGGACTCCGAAACGGATCAAGCTTCGATCATCACTCTGCGTCGTTTGGTCTTGTTGCTGGGAGTTCCTTGCCCTTTTTTCACTAGGGCACATCAGCGAAGATCCTTGCAAAGGTCTCTGAACGCTTCCTACGCAGGATAAAAGCGGATAGTAAGATGCTTTCAAGATTCCTTTCAGAGTTGACCGTGATTTCAAGCAGCCTTGGCTGGTCCAGATTTGAGGAATTATGTTTACGATTCAGTCGTATCAATGATAGTGGTACAACTGGCTCCAAACCCAATTTTTATGCACAACCTTTTCCATTCTTCTTTATCGTGCTTTAGCATGTCCCCTAGTAAGGTGGCACTCGATTCCTTTATGTTGGTGCAAATCACGCTTAGTCCACGGAGCGGATGTACACTGTGTGCCTGGCGGTTTAGCCAGTTACTGGACGTTTCAACTGCCTTAGATCGAATACCTATCATGTCCTCTTTGGGATTAATTTGCACGTGACTTCTGGTTTTGAACCTGAGGGTTTTCGCATAACCTTCAGATGAGCATGTGGCTTCGGCTTCGTATCTTTTTGTGGACCAGGGATGTTTTGGGCAGGTAGGCCGCATTTGTAAAGGTGGCCTTTTGATGAAAAGAACGCTCATCGAGACTATCCTGCACATTTGCAGCAGGCGAACTTTCGTGTCGAAAGATCTCAGAAGATTTACTATTTATCTGACTGGTATTAACGTCAGTGGTTTCCGATTTATCAGGAAATATACTGCAATCTGAGAATTTTGAGCGGTTACCAGAGTCTCTACCGAGGTCTTCAACGTTTATATTATAAACTCTAAGCTCAGCATCCGATCATCCAGGTTGCTTTGCGCAACACTTGTTTGAGCAGTTAAATCTGCGTTTGGTTTAGCTCGACAACGTTTGCACACGTAGAAATACACCAGGCATGTTTTCATCATTCAGGATCGATAACGCCTCCGGGGTCAATGATTTGTCACATTTTGCGAAACATCTGTGGGAACAGTTTCGACTCGTGACAGATTTGACCTTACCACTGACGACTTTCATGCAGACGACGCACGTTTCGCGAACATCAGATCGTTTCATGTTAACGGGATCAACCAAAAGTACAAATCAGAGCACAAAAATCGATACTGCTGCGGTTGGTTTGTGTGGTATTGTGCGGATTTGACGTAAAGTGACGGGTTGTCGTCACCCGATTTAGCCGCTAATTTGACAGATTCCCTCTGAGATTTTTGGCGTGAATTTGATTTCACGTTGTGTATTTCTCCGAGTCGTTCCCGACAGTGGTAAACACCGATGAGTTAATCGAACAGCAGAAACACAAAAGCGATTCCAATAAACGAACGAACTGTAGAAAAACCCACGTTTGACGCACACGAAAAACGACATGTCACAGATGAATGATTCTTGTATGAATAGACCCGACGAAGCAAGCTTCCAGATAGATGTCCAAAAATCAAACCGATCGGATGAAAACTAAGAAAGTTATATCAAAAAGTAGCGGAGGTCAAAATTAATCCAACCGCACGTCACGTCAAATATCATTATTTAAAACTAAATGATTACTTGACGAAGTTTCAGATGCGAACCGTGATAAGGCCTACATCTATCTCAAAACCATTGTTCTGTGTTACCGTCGCACGAAGATGGATCCATATAAATATCACATATACATCGTGCCCTTATATTTCGACACTGCGGTTAGTGTAACGCCAAATGTTTTTTTTTTGACTAAAAGTGTCGATTGCTGAAACATGTTTCAATGTAGACAGACGAGACCAAATTTATGATTCCCCAATACAGACTAAGTACCAAGTGTGGTAGCTTGAGAAATTATCATTTCTGGTTCACGGGTGGAGAAATCTCCTTGGTATTTCAACGTCGCCCTGCAGTAAACCATACGTTAGAAGCAACTTTTTTTCATTAAAGACCAAATGCTCCACATTTTCTAGATAGAGATATAGATATAGATATTTAACATGTGGAATGATACGCATTGTAATCTTCCTTGATATGACACACCTTGTTCGTTTACCCTCATCCATGGCGGTTGACTTGCAATTGTGATCGGGATCCCGTTGATTCTCCAAGTCTGAGACAATTCCGAAATGCCGATGCCGGTCAAACAACTGCGAGCAACGGAGTCACCGAAATCTAATGTGATGGAGTCTGACGGTGCTGTAACTGGGGGAAGATGGAAAATAATACTAGAATTTTATTGCAATAAATATTCATTTTCCAAACGTTCCAGGTAACTGGAGACGATGCATTTTCTTGAAGATGATCAAACCAAACTGCTTTCTGGCAAGTTGAATAACCGATAGGGTGTCTAAAAATCCTGTGATTCCATTGGATCTCGTTTTTTTTTAAAGTTAGTCGCAGATCAGTTACGCTTGTATGTCAATGTTCGGCCAGGTTGCCTAACAAGTACAACGAAAGGCAGACAAGAATCATTGCTTATGGTTATGGCTATAAATATTACTACTATATTTATGCACAAATATTTGTGCACGTGAATGGTTACTACTAATTAAACAGAATTTTCGCGCTAGCCTTACCAAACAGTGGCTTGCAAAGACAAAATTGTTTACCAATCTTCTACTCTGTGAAGACATGCGGGTTTTAATTGCACTCTGCAAACAGATACAACACTCTTGTCGCGTGGTAGCGATGATGATGCATGCATATGTGTATCTTTTTTCTTTACAAATAGCTCGAGTTGTTTCGCTATTATTTAGGCGGTATTTAGAACTTAGAAAGGAAGGCGTTATACCTGTTACTCGACTGTAAACAAATCGAGGTCGATGGTCGCAAGTTTTTTGTCTGACCACATCATAAAGTGCAAATCAACATATTTAACAATGAAAAAATTATACCACGCCATATTAAACGTGTAACATATGTACGTATGATCAAATAAATTTCGTCGTTCTCGAATTATTCATTGATGTCTTCATTCTTCAATATTAGTTTATAAGTTCAAGATGATAAGAGGCATGTAGATCACATTGCTAATGGTACTTTTCATTTACTTTTACAGGTATGCGGCTAGCTCCACGGGTAAACGAACCAACATAATTGATTACTTGAGGTAAGTCAACTTAAACACATAGATTTGATGTAGGATAAATGCCGGCCGTTGAAGACTCACGTTCCAGGATTCGAATAACGTCGGGGGTTGACAATATAAAGACACGTGTTCAATTGTCTGTTTCGTCACTTGACTGTAGTCCGAAATCAGAGGCTGAAAAAATGCAATATTTTCCAAGGGATCTTAGTGGATGAGAGCGCTTTTGGCTAATGGGTGAAGGAACGGCGGCAATACACATCGGATAATCAGTTCGTAAGACGAACAGTATCCTGTTGCACGAGCGTTTGAATACAGCGAATAAAATTCTATCCATTTAACACGGCAGCGAAGCCTTTGAATACTAAATCAGCTCCATCCAACTCTAGCGTTTCCATGTTTCCATGTTCCACAGCTTTGAGAATGACTAAACAGTCCGATTCAGGAGTGAAAATCTCCATCAATGCGCTCACAGCGATAGGTAGTACACGATTGTACCTGATTTACCTGCTATTCACCAGTCTGTAAGGAGTGACTCCAAATTAAGCGAGAAATAGCCAGTTTTTTGAAAGTAGTTGAGTCTATGGCAAGAGATTTCATATCTCTTTTGCAAACGACTTTGTACCGCAAGTGAGGTTTGACCCAATGTCTACTTTCTGAATACAACCCACCATAGAATAGATCCTACGGAATTTGAACATTATAATTTCTGTGAACAAAACCCGGCCAGCATACTCGGCACAGTCGTATTAAGGTGAACATTCTCTGTAGACCAGCTTTAGAATAAAATTCAGCATTCGTCATTTTGTCCATCAAAGATGTGTTCAAGATACGCCAGATGCTTCGTAGATGGAAAGCATTCAGTTGCGTTTCGTATATTGCCTGGATAGTCCACGTTCTAATGCCGTACAATAAATCGTTTACTACGAACGCGATATATAGCATAATCTTTGTCTTCACAGTCAACCTGTCTTTAATCGTTCCTAGTTAATAAGCGGGCGATGCATCAAGCTTGTCGTGGGTTTCGTTTATCATGAAAGATTATGAACACGAATTTTCCGTTCAGATTTTTGTTCAATTCAAGTGTTTTCTACATTCTTACAGATTAGTAAATTCGTGATTATCAAACCCTGAGCAGAGTCCATTTATTTTCCACTGAAAAGTCTACCAGACGTTTACTTACTCCCTTGGTACCTTGTTAGTGATGTTAGGGGCTGATATTATTTAGCGAATATATAGTCTTACAAACAATAATCCATTATATCCTGTAAATCTCAATTAAAATTAGGTATTAATGTGAGAATATCATTCGAGTTTAAAATATATGCATTTTCGTCTATTTACTTACCGACATGTCTTAAGACTGTAGCATTCGAAACTGCTTTACCAAACGGTCCTTGAACCATGCAGACATACTCTCCTGCATCGGTGGGCGGACTGATTTCAATGGAGTATGTGAACCTTGGCGGTGTGTAAAATGCGTTTCCAACATCCGATGATTTAACATCTGTCAAGAAGTCATTATTCAATGTCCAGGATACGGTGAGACCACTATCCAAAAGAATATAAGAAAATATGAATACAAGTTTTTAACTTGTGAGCCACAGTCGTTTACGGTTTCATGATTGTATTTTTTGTATTTTCGAAAAAAACGTGTGTTCCATTGCGCCGTTCATATACAATGTCGAATTAAAATTTGAAAATCAGCATTTAATGAAACATTGTGCAGCCTGTATATTGCGTCAACCGCCATCCCAACGCGTGATGTCGCTGTTGATGAATTCAAAGCTGTTTTGGATGTGAATAATACTGGAGATCTTAAATTATCTCATTACATAATGCGAATCGAGGTTCTCGTCTACTCGCTACTTTATAAGTAGCTGAAGGGACTAAACTAAGCCCCAACTGATCGAACGGCGTATTGCCGCTAGGGTTATTACAACCCCAGGATAGTTCGAAGTGGAATACCATTCGAACTTCCACTTTCACTTCGAACTATCCTGGGGTTTTAATAACCCTCGCGGCAATACACCGTTCGATCAGTTGGGGCTTAGTTTAGTCCCTTTAGCTACTTATAAAGTAGCGAGTAGACGAGAACTTCGATTCGCTTTGCGCCATCCGTCTACACAAATACTAGTTCGAAACGCAAAGAGTCCAGCGGATACGCATAGCTGATGAGAGGCAAAAACCTCGAAACCAGTCCTTTGCTTCCGGTGAGATTTTAGCGTTTCGGAATGGTATTCTACTCTGATCTATCCTGGGGTTGTAATAACCCTCGCGGCAATACGCCGTTGGATCAGTTGGGGCTTAGTTTAGTCCCTTCAGCTACTTATAATGTAGTGAGTAGACGCGAACTTCAGTTCACATTGCGCCATCCGTCTACACAAATACTAGTTCGAAACGCAAAGAGTCCAGAGGATACGCATAGCTGATGAGAGGCAAAAACCTCGAAACCGGTCCTGTGCTTCCGGTGAGATTTTAGCGTTTCGGAATGGTATTCTACTCTGATCTGTCCTGGGGTTGTAATAATCCTCGCGGCAATACGCCGTTGGATCATTTGGGGCTTAGTTTAGTCCCTTCAGCTACTTATAAATTAGCGAGTAGACGCGAACTTCAGTTCACATTGCGCCATCCGTCTACACAAATACTAGTTCGAAACGCGAAGAGTCCAGCGGATACGCATAGCTGATGAGAGGCAAAAACCTCGAAACCGGTCCTGTGCTTCCGGTGAGATTTTAGCGTTTCGGAATGGTATTCTACTCTGATCTATCCTGGGGTTGTAATAACCCTCGCGGCAATACGCCGTTGGATCATTTGGGGCTTAGTTTAGTCCCTTCAGCTACTTATAAAGTAGCGAGTAGACGAGAACTTCAGTTCTTATTACGCCATCCGTCTACACAAATACTAGTTCGAAACGCGAAGAGTCCAGCGGATAAGCATAGCTGATGAGAGGCAAAAACCTCGAAACCGGTCCTGTGCTTCCGGTGAGATTTTAGCGTTTCGGAATGGTATTCTACTCCACTCAGGTCACACGTTTTACACATTACAGCCGAAATCTAGTAGTTAGTCATCATTCCTTGGGGACAGAAATAACAGATTCAGCGAACGATGGATAATTGGTAATCCATGATACAGTTTGTATCCTGTGTTTAATATTGTCGTACAACGAACAAGGAGTTTCGAATACAGAATGATAAATGAATAATTGGTAACAATATATTGACACTGATCAATTTTTCATTAATTCATTTTTCTCGCTACCACAAAAGCCTTTTTAATTTCTCCGCAAAATCAAATGTGTTAATATTATATTACGCTACATGTTGGTATTTCTTCTTTGATCATTGTGGAGGTGTTTGCTTTGTCAATCCGAAACCTCAATCATTTAATCATGGATCGAAACAGATTTCAATATACTGTACGGAAACTAGCAACATTTCAATTCTACTCTCTTTAAACACAAACATCATAGTGTTTACATTAATTGCTTTTAAACTGTGTTTTGCGATTTCATAGATTCGTTTAATTATCTGGAAAATCACATTAGCCATTACAGATTGAAAATTGTTTATGATACTCCATACCTAGCTGATCCGGCATAAGAAAATTTGCACTCAATGGTTTCAGCTGACAGTTCACTGTAGACGCGAGGTTCGTTGTAAAAAACGATAACATCATTTCCTGTAAGTAGATTTTAAGTATTCAACATCTATCATTTTTGTTATGATGAAAATTAAAGATATGTGAGGCAACATCAATGAAATTGAAACATGTTGTAATCGTATACCACTGTTACATAAGATTGTTACAAATAACCGGCCGAATCACAAAATATATGGCTTGGTATTCACTGATTATTATGAGGTCCGTCTGTCCGTTCGCCATCACTCCCGGTGGTTGGTGTAATTCACATTTTGCATTTGTGTCCATCGAGCTTTCATTGGTCCATAGATTGTAGCCAATTGGGGGTAATGGTTAATTGATGTCGCTGTTGTGAGCCATGCTTCGATGATTTATTGCCTTCGTCGGTTTCATTCTAAGGCTAACATCTTTGCGTTTTCTCAATCAAATAGCTATCCGAATTGATCTGCATCTATTGAAATTAATGACGTTGCATCGTGTTTATCTAGTCTTATGTGGCCAGTTTGTCTGATGTAGTTCTTTTCTTTCTTTAGACGTAACGGCGTTATTAACAGCCATAGATCAAGCATTTGCAAAGCAGATCGTATCAACGTTGCTCCGCGCAAAAGGAAGTGAACGCAACGAAAATAGTTTAATTAGTTTAATGGAATTTATCGAGCTGTGTCTTCAAACACACATCAAGTTCAAATTTAAAATCTACGAGCAGATTCCATGAACAACAATGGGCTCACCGATTTTTAGCCTAATTGCCGAAGCAGTCATGCAACGTTTGGAACAGATCGCTTTACAAATATAACGGCCAAAATTTATGGATCCGTTATGTGGAAGAAACATTTGTTATCATGAAAAGAACTGAACTGGACGAATCGTATTGACTACAGAACTGTTTAATCGGGGAAATCCAATTTACGAGAAAAAATGGAAGTTGACGGCTGCCTGGCAATCTTGGTATAGCATGTTATGAAAGTACAAGACACTATCTAGGCAAAGTGAGGCAAAGTCAGAGGCTGCATTTGGGATAAGATGCCGTCAGGTTGCCCAGGCCTAAACAGATATGATGAGCGAAATAGAAATTGTAGAGTGACTCCAGCGTGTTTCAACATGCAGCTCCCTACCCGTGGCTAATCAATTTATCATGGTGTTAGTAACACAGCACAGAAATGCTGCACGATTGCCCATCAGTGCGGATAATATTAGTAACCAATGGTCGCGAACTCCGAGAGTTTTTTCACTCTTGTCCGGCCAAAGAACCCTTGGCCGTGATCTCAATCTTGAAAAAACTCAGCAGACTTCAGCTAACACAAGGAATCACTCTTTAAACTAGATTTGTTGATTACTGGAAAGCGCTTGCGAATGATATTGAGGTGAATGCTGAAAAACAGTCCAAACATTTCGTTTACAAGGTACTGCCTGACCACAACCATTGGTTAGCTGAATCATTTGTTGCCTTCCAGCGGCCTATTTTCAAAACGCATTCCTGGACGTTCAAGTGAGACTCAGAGCGATAGAGAGACTAGTGTTCACAGTAAGAATGCGCACACGGATTCAATCTTGAACATTCACAGCAAGCATCCGACCAGCCATAAACGCCGCTTGTTAGAACGCTTTTCAAAAGAGCAGCAAAACATTGCAGCACGCCGGAACGAAGAAGACAATAAGACGAATACTTGTTCAAATTGTTCCAAAAGAATGGATACCCAAAATGCTTCGTAAAATGCAACAAGTTCAACCGTAACCAACAAAGAAAAAATGATGAAAACAGAGTTAGACGCGCTCTCCCGTATGTGCAGAATATATCAGAAATCGCAGCTCGGGTCCATTGGCCATTTGTAATATATGATTGCGCACAAACCACCCGTCAACATTATGTTATCAGTTCAACAATATAAAATACAAAATCACAAAAGGGGATCACTCGAATTTTGTCTAGAATACGTGCAGAGAATCGATAACAACTATATCGGATAAACCGCCAGCATGCTAAGCACAAGGCTACATAAACAACGATTAGCTGTACGAAGACACGACCCAAGGTCATTGATTTCAATACATGTTGATCAATTAGGACACAAATTCGATTTGAAAAACGCGAAAATTTTAGCCCAAGTAAATAACCGACGAGCGCAAGAATTTATCGAAGCTTTGAAATCAAAAATAATTTATCAACTAACACCTTCAATTGGCTACAACCTAAGGACCAATGAAAACTCGATGGACAAAACTGCAAAATATCAATTCCAACAACCATCAGGAGTGATGTAGAACGGACAAACAGACCATATAAAAACTACTGATTACCAATTAATAATTATTTCAAAAGAAGTTCTGCTAACGATATCATCTACCTTGATGAAGAAACGTCCAACAACAACTAAAAATCGAACATCACCCGAACATAAATCTTATCCTGAGTTACGCCTTCACGTATCTATTGTTAAACATGTAAGTAGGGATTATAAATATGATCATGAACATAAATAGATATTTGCATGCATTTTACATCACATAATCCCCACGAAGGGTTATGTGCTACTTGCAATTATCAGGTAATGACTGCACAATCAGAAACCGCATAAGCAATCAATCAAAATACTTACGAAATTGAAGAAAAATACCGTATGCTTTATGCTCAAGTCTCAAAAAACACTAAATAAAATTTGCTCTTTATTAACAATAATTGCATAGAGATTAAAGTTATATTAACAGCAAATGTGAAGCATATGACTACGAAGAAATCAATTTACGCAACAAAATGTATCCTCACTTGGCGTCCCAGATTCTTGTGCGTTCGTCACGAAAAGCAGAGTTAGCAGGCATCCGGAAAGAAAGAGCATTTTGCGAAATATGTTTTCTGGTTGAATGGTAGTCCGCCTTATGTACCGAGAATTTGCTTACACCTCCGCAAATTCCATGCGGTTTCAGATCATTGTGCTTAGATGAAAATACGTCCAGAAAACAATGGTGATTGACCCACATCTGAAAGTGTATTTTCTGAAAATGCACTAGGTATGTGATCAATAATCCGTTGCTCACATAAATGAAAGGCACGGGGTTTCAGTGCATGCTACTGCCTGCTGAAGCAGGCAGGATGAGATTTGTGACTTGATTCTCAAATTGCAAACGATTGCCAAGGTCGATACTTTTCTGGAGACCCTGTGAATAGCCAATCCTTAATTTCGTTTGCCAACCATTTTCTAGTCGGACGGCGAATTCTTAAGTAGGGTTCATTTGATATTATGTTTCGGGACATATTTAGAATTGAAATATATCATGTTGATGACGTAGTCTGTCAGGGTTGTGTAATGCGAGTCCGGATCTCTGAAATTTGTATTATGTTCATCAAAAGCTACCATTGTTTCCATCCAACCAATGTAATCCACTTTTCTATTTCGTTTTGTTTGTTTTTGACATCTACTGGCGTTGCACACGTATTGAAAGAGCAGAACGAGGTAGTCGCTTTGACCCAGCGGAGGGTGATACTGAACATTTTCAACGGCCGTAGCTTCAACGGTTAAGACTAGGTCTATAACAGAAGTCTGTTGCAAATTCCGTTGTCGTGCATAATCGAAAACCTGATTATACCAGGGGATGTAATCGAACAGTTCGCGAAATTTGTAGTCTAGTGATCTGAGTGGATGATCTACTCGGTTATATAGTTAAGGCAGATTGAAGTCTCCCCTAATCGGCAATTGCGATTTGCGCTGTTTTCCGGCGTACTGCATTGCATTCAAGAGTTTTTCGTTATGCGCATCAAATAATGATGGTGAACGGTAAACTACACCAACGATGCAACTGTCGTCTGATTCGATCTTCAAGTTGCACCATATATTGTCTTACACATCGTGATCAGTGTCTGTAACTACCGTACTGTATAGACGTTCGTGGTGGTAAACAGCTACTCCACCACCGGTTCTCAAGGGGTCTCACAGATTCAGGGTCATGCTTGAAATAGAGAACTCCCGATTGCTCACGTGAGGTTGGAACCATGTCTCAGTTATTGCTATGACGTCAATTGAGTGCTGAATACAGATATCATTCGTTTTTGCTCGGTTGTTTATCTAGCATTTTGTGTATGCATATAAGCAATCGATTGCTGTATTCGGAAACACTGATGAACCAAAATGCTCGTCAAATTGTTTGACCTTTCGAGACTCGGACTTTGACCGTTTTTGGGGTTGACGTAGTATTTCTAATCCGAGGCTCACGTGAGGTTGGAACCATGTCTCAGTTATTGCTATGACGTCAATTGAGTGCTGAATACAGATATCATTCGTTTTTGCTCGGTTGTTTATCTAGCATTTTGTGTATGCATATAAGCAATCGATTGCTGTATTCGGAAACACTGATGAACCAAAATGCTCGTCAAATTGTTTGACCTTTCGAGACTCGGACTTTGACCGTTTTTGGGGTTGACGTAGTATTTCTAATCCGAGGCTCTTCTGATTTTAAACGCCTGGTTTATTGGGCAGTTTCGGTGTAGGAAGTCTGAGGTCACTCATTCTGATATGCTTTGGGAGATTCCTATGATTTGCTTTCTAGCGGGTCCTAATTGATTACTGCAAACCTCTAGTGAAATGTTTTATATTTTAGCAGTTTTGGCACATAACCTTCATAGTTTGGTGACCGATTTATTCTAAGCCTATCCACCACGAATGACTCGTGAGTTACGTTGGCAACGTAGAACCACTGTTTGTAATCGTGGTGCCGCTACTGCTCACTACTCGAACCAGTTTTAGTGTTTTCGGCAACACCAAGAAGATCAACACTGCGTTGGTCAGATTTATCCCCATTGTTTAAATTATCTTTTCTCGCCAACCACGAAATAACACCATGAATGCGGTATTTAGTCTGTGAACTTGTAAGGAGCAAGCGAGAGTTTAGATTAACGACTTTCATCTCTCTTTTGCTTTTATGAGTTATCCTCTGTAAACCAGGTTCGTCAAGACGAGATTAGTTAAAGCGCCGACTTAGGTGGGCTAGTTAATCAGGCAGTATCAAGCTCATATTTATCTTGAATAACGTTCGTACCATCGCTCAGTATGGTGAGCTCTTCTATTTCCATAAGTGTCACTGATGTCGCCAACACATATGTGCAGTTTACAGGGCCGATTATGGGGTGTTTTTGGATATATGCATCTAGTTTTGCTTTAAAAACATCAAATGTTGTTGCATTCACAACGTCTTGCGGTAGTGCATTCCATAGAAAGCAATACGCACAGAGAAGAAATGGCGCCGACAGTCAAGTCTTGAGTGCGGTATTGCGAGGCAACTTGAGTGACTACGTGTATTCCGAGGGGAAATTATTTTTATTAGATCTCGGAGCGGGTGGTTTTTGATTCGCAGTATTTTGTACGCTAGAATAACGTTGCTACTCATTCGCCTCTGTGTAAAATCAGGCAAACCTAGTATGGCCATTCCTGCTTGATATGTGACGTGCTGCATCTCATCAACTAGCTTTGTTGCTCGGTGGTAAATTCTATCTAAGAGGTCGATGTCTTTGCGCAGCCACGGTGCCCTGGCTGGGATCAAATACTCCATCGTTGGATGAATGTAAGTATTTATAAAGGATGGTAAATTTACAAGGGTAAAAAAGTTAATTTTTTTCGCTCAACGTCACACAGAAATAAAGTTTTATCTAGATTGCATCGAAATATACAAATGAAGAGGATGCGATTTATTCTGGAGCAACGATTGAAAAAGAAAAGAAAAAAATATGGAGGAAATGGTGCGCATGAAAATAATTGTCACAGTAAAATAAATTAACAAAATAAAGAAAATTCTTTTTATAAATATGTAGGAATTATTCCCAATTGATATAATTTCTTAATAATTCTAAAAGTAAGTTTATTTCCATAAACTTTTTCCATCATGATGCCGTGTGTCGTTTTGTTTAAATCAACTGAACACACACTTGCGCTTCCTACAGCGTGAACGTCTGAGAACTTACGTGGTGCCGAACCACTATTTCATTGTTTCAGATTACTGACTCAGAATATTTCTTCCCTTTTCGGTAATTCACTGCTTGTTTCATCTACGACGAGCAATTATCCCGCTGAATAAATAACACGGGTCAAATATATTGTTAGCAATAATCCGAGTGGACCACACAAGGATTTTGTGAGTCTTTTATTGAAAATAAGTGTATTCTTTTCTTGCATAAATATAATTATATATATATATATATATTTATACATAATTTCATACACTTATAATAATTCACAACACTTAGAACAATTCTTATTTTACATAACCCTCGGCTTATCCGCTACAAATATATAATTTGACTTCTTCGGAATGTTGGTTGGTGTGAGTGAAGGAAAGTACATAAAAATCCGAAGGTAAATTGAAAAAAATTAGAAAATGGAGGGGATGAGGAGAGAATGTGGTTTAAATTGGATGAGGTTTGGGCAGGTTGTACGATACAGGAACGTCGAAGAACTGTCAAGGAATCGGAACTAAAACAGTTCGCCAGTAGGGCTTTCGGTTCATACAGAAGAATTAGTCTTATACGGATGAAGCACGGGCCGGTATCTGAGTTGGTTTGAGACACGGAGACACTGGTCACCATTTTTGTAGCGCGCTGGTATATGCGTTGCAGCACGGTCATATCCTTCTGTGACCATGTGGAACGTGCTTCAACAGCGTACTCCATTGTTGGCCTGATATAGGTGTTAGTTATCCATGGGAGTATCTGCTTTGTGAAACTACCAAAGAATCTTCTTAGCAATGCTAAGCTTTGGCAGGAATTTTGGTATACAACATAACACTGCCGTGTAGACTTCAACTTACTGTTAATCCACACACCCAGGTCTTTCTCTTCCGAATTTCATGTAAGTTTGCTGACATCCCAGTGAGTATGTGTATTCGAATAATTTACTGACGTTTATTATTATACATTTTTTATATTGAACTGCAGCGGTTTAGCAAGCACAACGTATGAAGTCCTTAAGAACGTTTTGTAGAATTTGACAATGTTATTTTGTGCGCACGTAGTCTAGACTTTGATTACATATTCAAAAAAATGATGTGGCTGCGTACTATTCCAGGTATATCGTTCCGGGTACACCAGGAAGAGCGTCCAGCACAGGACTAAGTTACTTGTAAATTTTGCTTGGCTGGATAGCCCTCCATCAACTCTATCGCTTGTAACTCTACCAGTGAAGTAATGATGTAAGAGTGTAACCTCAAAATCAGAGTCACGATCTCCGAGCATGTTGACAATTGGTTGTCACGTTTTGTTTATCAACCTGCATCGTATCCTCATCCTTTCACTACATACGATTTGGCTCGCTACATTGAATGACCACCATGCAAATCATCCAGGCTTAATTTCTCAACCCAAAATGTGTCCACCCGTCAGTCTGGTTTTCACTACACGTCACGCTTTTACCGTGCATTTATTGAAGTAATTTGCTACTGAAAAGATTCATGTAACATGTCTTTTCAGTTCTTCGAACAACCTATTTCGTTCGCTTTATAAAATACATGTGGATATTCATCAGAAATACACTTTGGACGTTGGAATCTGAACTTGTGCTTGGACAATTCATATACGCTTTGCTCTGTTCTTCGCGTTGTTAACGTTATTTGCTGTGTTATCTTCGATCACAATATAATACTTGTCTCCAGTTCACTTTATTGGTGGTCGAATTTCACTAGTTCTAGTTTCGTTGGAGATTTAGAATTGCTTGGAAGAGTACTCGCTTTGTTCTGGGCTAAACCTGTGACGACACAGTTAGCCATATGCAACCTTTTTTGTACCTTAGAATTATATCGTGACTAAATTACCCGAGTACCGGGAAGGGTATTGTTTATTCATTTTAAATGCTCTCCCAACAATTAGCGACGTGAAACCCACTTCGCTGACAGAACGCAGCACGCGCGAATAATAAATGTCATCAAGTCGTGTGTGACGGAAATTAAATTCGATTAAATTCAAAGTATAATGTTGCTCACTTTCTCCGCACATACAGACCAGAACGGGTTTCTGTCTAGGGATGGTACGATTGGGATCGGTGCGCATTGCGTTAACCGCAACGAAAAAGAATACCGGATTGGACAAACGCACTTTTTGTTCACAAAACAAAGGCCCATATTATATAGGCAGATTTGGAACCACAATACTCAAGTGAAACATGTTACTTGTCACTCCGATTTGATTTGTCGACCGATCTTGTAAACAAGGGTACGATTTAAGACCTCACCGCGCTGGGCGCGTTTAATCAAATTTAAAAATAGCATATCCTTCGACTGCAAATGATGTTGCCCGTCATGTAATTCTTTGGAGGGTGGTCTTGCTCTGACCAATAACGATTATCTTCGTCAGTCTTCTTTGCGCTATCAGCTTTTGACTTTTGCAGGGAAAGCGTTTTTTTGCATATCTTGCGAAAGCTCAAGATTCTGAATTTCACACATATGAAGTATGACATAGATTGGGAACATCGCACGACGAATATGAGCAATCTTTCAAGGTGCTCACATGCTTGCAAGCTAAGTTCTTACAATTAATTCACAAACATTCGATAACTTATTTCAAATTATTCTGTTAGCAACATCTTTGGTCATCGTTACAAGTAGAAAATACCCTACACAAAAGAAACTGCCACGGTTATATTTGGTTTGATGCAAGCATTTATTAAAACACAGGTTGACTCATAAGCGCCACCCAGGTATAGGGATATATTTGCATTCACCGAGTCATGAGGGCCAATTCAAATCATTCACACCTCTAAAATATTGTACTTATAAATTGACGTCGTGATATTACATAGTTAATTGCTTTTTCATCCATAAATATTGAATCTTTATCAAAATACGAAAATGACATATTTTGGCATCGGATTAGTCATTCTTTGTTTCATTGTGACTGAACTCATGAAAAACAAAAAAGATAAAAAACAAATTACATAATCAGCAAAGTATTTGAATATATTCGAGACCGATCGGGAGTCCATAATCATGAAAATAGAGTTTGCAATGAATCGGTTATAGTAAGTTTTTGGTAACGTTTCGCTTCTGAACACAGAAGCTTCGTCAGACCAAGGGTGTTGGTACGAACAGTGTTCAGGTATAAATGGCATTCTCTTGACCAATCCTGAGTTCACTAAGCTACACAGGGGAGATCAAGATAATTGATCAAGATAATTGATCACACCTCCTAATTGCTGTGTTCGTTAATCCTAATCCGCTGCAAAACCGAACGCCAGATTAACAAGTTTATACTTGTATGCCAACTGTTATATCGGGTTCGTACAACGAACCACGATGTTCAGACACAGAATCACAATGTGATTATTGGTCAAGCACTCGAGGCGCTTATGAATGACCGAAGTAATGTGTTGCTCACATCCCCATCCCTTGTGGTGTGTAAGGGATGGGGATGTGAGCAACACATTACTTTTAACGCCAGATTGTTGAGATATCCGCCCCATTCACCTTGTTCACCGCATTCGCCCCAGCCTTTGTTATTTCAACAGCCTCGTTGTGAAGTCTTTATCTATAGGATTTCACACCCCGTCTTATCACTTTCACGTCATCAAGATCTACGCTGTGTCCAGTGTCTAGCGCGTGTACAGCTAAGGCCGAATCCCGAATCAGTGATTGATATTCACTGGGATTCACTTCATGTGCCAGGGATGTATCACATTTGTTACGCATTTTAACTCGATAGTTTGATAGAAACAATTGGGGCTTTCGATGAATAAGTTGAAGTTCAATTTGAAAAGGGCTGAAGGTGGCTAGAAGACAATCACGCCTCTTATTTTCTTCGACGGATTCTGTTGAGCAGCTGGCACTTCAATATTCTCTATGTAGTTCGTACGGTTCACACGTTCTCGTTTCCAGATATCTGGAAATTAAGGTAGGGTATCACTTCACTCACACGGCGAGAGGTCATCGATTCAGGATTCAATGCAATAATATGCGTGTACAATGTGTGATGTATGAAATTACTAGCCAGATCCAGTCAAACTGCCGCAAAGACTACACGAGGGCTAAAATGCTGCCAGGTTGCCCAGCCCTAGATAGATATGAAAAAGAAAATGGAACAGTACAAATATATGATTTTGGAGTTTTGCTGATTTTTATCAGACAATGTTTGAAAATAGGTTAGGCCAATAAGCGTCTAAGTTAATCATAACGCATAAAACTTTGAGGAAGTTTATTAAACCATCTCAAACTGTGTTATCTAACTGTTAACAACACTACGAAGCTAAAACTTAGTGTTTTACGATGGCGTACTATGCGATATGTGACTGTCCCTAATGCGTTTTGGTAGATTTTATATTTTTACTCGGTATACATGTCATCTTATGGTTATTGTTAAGCGTACTGCTTTTTGCATTATAGAACCTACTGGGTTCTAAAATTGTTGGGCATTCGCCTGTATATGTACTTAAACTTAGCTCGTGTAAATTAATTTTACTTTGAAATAGAAAACTTTATTTTACAAAACGTTAATTACAATGTATTGTGGTGCTCACATCCCCATCCCTCACACACCACCACCGGTTTCAGGCTGTTTGCCATCGTCAGGTGGAGACAGTAAGATCAGGTTCAGTGAGCCTTGAAACAGTGGAAAAGCGGTAAACAAAGTTATATTTGTATGCCACTGTTATATAGGGTTCTTACAAAGAACCACGATGTTCAAATACAGTATCACAAAGTGATTCCTGGCCAAGCACTCGAGGCGCATATGAAAGACCAAAGTATTGTGGTGCTCACATCCCCATTCCTTACACACCACTACCGGTTTCAGGCTGTTTGCCATCATCAGGTGGAGACAGTAAGATCAGGTTCAGTGAGCCTTGAAACAGTGGAAAAGCGGTAAACAAAGTTATATTTGTATGCCACTGTTATATAGGGTTCTTACAAAGAACCACGATGTTCAAATACGGAATCACAAAGTGATTTCTGGCCAAGCACTCGAGGCGCATATGAAAGACCAAAGTATTGTGGTGCTCACATCCCCATCCCTTACA
>JACCGJ010021995.1:0-11691 GCA_013407085.1 Atriophallophorus winterbourni | reverse complement strand
AATGGGAAAAGACGTTTATTTTCCCTAAAAACTCAATATCTTTGAAGATATTACGACTCTATATTGACACTATGTCAACATAGATTTGAATTATTTGGCGCGAAAAACATGATTATAATTTGATCATATTCGCCCTTTATTCTGATTGGTCCATCGAGTCCTTGACACGGTTTTAATGTGCTATTTTCCAAGGTCATTTCCTTTACATTCTCAGCCTATATATATGGATGAGTAAACCATGTTTGTTATTATTGGAAGTGAGCTCCCATACGAACTTCTCTGAAGCTTTGGTCTTCTCTCTCAATAGTCGGTTGGGCAATATTGTGGGAAGCATATCCGGTGCATTATTAGCTCCATATCAAGAACGTAACAGTTTGGCGACGGGTTTATTCAAGTTACGAAATCATGGAACAATCCAAGATAGAAATTCTTTTGGAGCGACAAATGATGCTAATGGAACTTCTTCTGCAGAAGCAAGTACCAATCACAGAACCTCGTGCTATTCCACCCTCCGTTGACGGAATTGCGAACAGCATCGCAGAATTCTCCTATGATCCGGAAGCTAACATCACATTTGAAACTTGGTTCAGGCGATATGAAGATCTTTTTCGTGTTGATTTTTCAGCCCAAGATGATGCATGGAAAGTTCGGCTGCTGCTACGTAAACTTGGCCCAGCAGAGCTGGATAAGTACTGCAACCTGATCCTTCCCAAGAATCCTCGGGATAGAACTTTTGATGAGACGATCAAGTCACTGATTGAACTTTTCGGTGAGCAGGTATCTCTCTTCAACACACGTTACAGGTGCCTCAAGCTGAAAATGAACGACACTGACGACTTCCTGACGCACATGGGCATTGTCAATCGCGAATGCGAACGCTTCAAGTTGCGGTCCCTCACAGACGACCAGTTCAAGTCCTTGATATTCATATGCAGCCTGGTGTCTCCGCGTTTCGCTGATATTCGAACGCGACTGCTCAACAAACTTGAGCAAGAACCCTCATTCACTCTCCAAGCCATTGGTGATGAATATCTACGACTGGTCCGTCTCCAAGAAGATTCGGCAATGATTCAACATGGGAATCATGGCACCGACACCGTCCATGCCGTTCAGCAAAGCAATTGGCATTCGCCACAAGTTTCCAGCGCAAAGAAGCCACCGTCTTCATGTTGGCATTGCGGAGCCTGGCACTACGCCCGATATTGTCCCTTCAAACAACACCGTTGCAGTCAGTGCAACGTCACAGGCCACAAAGAAGGATTCTGCAGATCCAGAACGAAACAACAAGTTTCGTCGAAACCAAAGATTTCGAGGCCCTTTTCAAAGCCGCAGCAAAACCAGCACAGGTTTTCATCAGATCAGCCAATCAATGCTGTGTGCAACCAAATCCAGTGCAGCAGTGCACCCTCTGACAGGATTGCAGCTATATCTACTGAGCAGTATGTACGTGATCAGTTAACCACAGCAGTCCGAAACCTTCCCGTGACGGTCGCAGATATCAAGAGGACCCTGAACGACGACGAGGTTCTCTCAGAAGCTATCAGGTATGTTCAATCTGGATGGCCTAGGATAGCACCACAATTGACTGGCAATCAACTGTTCCAAAGACGGGAATCTTTATCAATCGTGGATGACTGTCTCATGTTTGGTGCTCGAGTCGTTATTCCCGCTGCTTTGCGTCAACGGGTAATACGTCAATTTCATGCTGGACATCCGGGGCTCAATCGGATGAAAGCAATCGCTCGAAGTTTCGCCTACTGGCCAGGGATGGACGCTGACATCACCGAGTTTGTCAGGCGCTGTACCAATTGTCAACAAGCGGCAAAACTTCCTGCTCACGCAACACCAGTTCCGTGGCCTCGACCTGACAAAGCATGGTCGCGTATCCACATTGACTTCGCCGGCCCACTCAACGGAACCACCTACTTAGTCTTGGTAGACGCTTATTCAAAATGGCCAGAAATCGTCCCGCTCTCTCCTGCCACAAGTTCGACCACAATCGGAGCACTCACTTCGATATTCAGCCAACACGGAGTTCCCGACACCATTGTCTCAGATAATGGATCCCAATTCACATCAGCTCATTTTGCCGAATTCTGCAAGAAGAATGCAATTGAGCATATCCGGACTCCGATCTACCATCCCCAATCGAACGGACAAGCGGAGAGGTTTGTCGACACATTCAAAAGAGCAATGCTCAAGTTCCGAGGGGAGGGGACTACCGTCGACAACTTGCAACGATTCCTGTTAGTCTACCGGACGACCCCACACGAATCCTGATGAATAGTCAAACGCCAGCAGAGGCACTAATGGGTAGAAAACTTCGTACAGTCAATAACGCAATGGTCCCGAAGCCACCGCAACCTCAGGTTCATCAGCATCTCAGTCAAAGGAGCTTCAAAGTGGGATCCAGCGTCTATGCTCGTGATTATCGACAACGAAGAAACCCATGGATCGAGGGCAAGGTTGTATGTCGGAGAGGTAGCGTCATGTTCGACATCCAAGTTGGAAACGACATTTGGATACGCCATCTCAATCAATTGAGACCAAGAGAAGGACAGTCGGAGTTAGAACCTGCGGAACCAGTGAATCTTCCGTTGGATCTTCTATTTGATACCTTCCAGCTACCATCTCCCCCGGTTGAAATACCACCTGACATTATCGCTCCCGATCGCGCACTAGAACCCCGACGATGGACTAACCGAAGACGCAAGACTGTCGTACCACTTCAAGTGAACCCCAAGCTCTGTCGGTACTGAGTCACTTTTAAAAAGGGAGGTAATGGGAAAAGACGTTTATTTTCCCTAAAAACTCAATATCTTTGAAGATATTACGACTCTATATTGACACTATGTCAACATAGATTTGAATTATATACATGATTATAATTTGATCATAACGTTTATAATTTGATCATATTCGCCCTTCATTCTGATTGGTCCATCGAGTCCTTGACACGGTTTTAATGTGCTATTTTCCAAGGTCATTTCCTTTTACATTCTCAGCCTATATATATGGATGAGTAAACCATGTTTGTTATTATTGGAAGTGAGCTCCCATACGAACTTCTCTGAAGCTTTGGTCTTCTCTCTCAATAGTCGGTTGGGCAATATTGTGGAAAGCATATCCGGTGCATTATTAGCTCCATATCAAGAACGTAACAGTACTGTATGGAAACCATCGGTGCTCCAGTTTTATTTATGTATTTTGAAAATGAAATTTACACAAACTTACATCTCTGACCGACCTTCCCCTACTCCATGCAAAACTTGAAATTATTTTCAATTCTTCTTCGAACAACATGAATAAAAAATGAAGTACTTTTTTTTACTGGTGTGAGCATATTCTAAGGTACCGAGAATCAATTTGTTAATTGCTACCACGAATCTTGAATTAGTATCCATATCGCACCTGGATAAAACTAAGTCGGCTCGCCCATACGGTATACATTCGGCTATTCTTCGCCTGCTCGCAAATATAGTTTCATTGCAATCAGCAATATTTTGCAGCCACCTTACTCCAGGGTATAATACCGGATTTTTGAAAACGAGCGGCTGTAGTTGCCATAAACAAAAGGGTCCCATTTCGGATGTACACAACTATAGGTCAGCAAGCCAGACTAGCATTCTTTGCAAGTGCTTGGAAAAAACACTTAGCACCAGATATGTAAATATTCCTTACTATCCGATGTCCAGCACGGATTCGGGAAAGGAAGGTCCTGCATAACCAATCTCCTAAGCTTTATTCATGAAGTGACATTACGGCTCGATGAAGGGAGAGTAGTGGAATTATGCGACTTTGGTTTTCAAAAGGCCTATAACTCAATGAACCATAGGTACCTTCTGCACATTGTAAGTATGTGTGGCGTCACAAATGAACTACATCGATGGTCAGACAGCTTCTTCACTAATCTCACTATGTTCGGATGGCAGGGGAGTGCTCGGAGGAATCAGTGATTGTAGCGACCAAATCGTCACTGGGGAATAGTTTCTTTCACGGAAACTAGCTGCCTGCTACGAGCCACGAGAATCTTCTACCGGGAGTGACGAGCGTTTAGGAATCGATCCCAAATCAGAACAATACGTCAATTAACGCTGTACTATATTGAGAAAGACGATTAAAAAGCAAAATATAACAAACCTCAACGGTAATCGAATACAGGTTTTCAATGCAAACCCAACGCGTCCAATAAACGGGAGTAAAACAGCTCAGTTGAGAGCACAAAAAATTACCGTTTTCCAATAACGGTAAACACGGGTAACGGACAAATCAAAATGTGCGGAAGCCGAAGTGCAGTTAAACTAAGGAAAAATGTTCAGGAAAGAAAACTCTCACAGATTTAACATTTAGTTCAAATGTTATTTTTAATTTAAAGAACAAACAAAAAATATCACGGGAAAAACTATGACACAAAAAACTTGATAAGGAACACGGGTGTAGGGTGGGAACAAATGTCTCCATTTCGTTTGATCTTGCTGAACCGAAATAGGAATTTTCGAGACATCGACGCGGATTCATACAGTGATACTGAGTGGAGTGCCTCAAGGCTCGGTGCCTGGTCTACTATTTTTTCTTATTTTTGTAAACGACTGGCAGCCTGCTTGAGTACACGTTGCTTCCTGTTTGCTGATGATGTTAAGATCCTAGGAACCGACAGTAGGGATACGCTTATCTCTGATTTAGAAAATGTAATCGAGTGAAAAATATCATGGGACTTGCCACTAAACTTGGAGAACAGCTGCGTTCTGACGACTGATTAGGCGACAACACAACTGGAAGTCGGCGAATAGACTATCAGAATAGCTGCTTCTCAGAAAGTGAAGGATCTCGGTTTTACTGTAACATGAGATTTAAAGTGGGCTACTCAATGTGCCGAAGCTGCAAGCAAGGCTCGCAGAGAATTGTTCAGACTGCGCTCAGCGTTGTCATGCCGAAAACCTCCTATCTTCATTCCCTTATACATAGTGGTCGCGTGGCCTGTTCAATCTTGGGCATCGTACTTAAAAAAGATCTCGCATATCTCCAAAGGGTCCAGCGCCTTGCGACTAGAATGGTTAAGGGTGAGACAGGTGAAACCTATGAGGCAAGACTCAAGGACCTCGATCTCTTCTCACTAAAGAGACAGCGGCTGCGAGGCGACTCAATAGAAGCCTTCAAGATTCTAAAGGGTCTTGCAGGTAATATTACGGAAATCCTCAAACCTACCGCTTAAGCAGCCACAAGGGGTAATTCTATGAAACATCTTAAGAGTTGGCCCAGGTTTCTGGCACGTGAGCACTTTTTCAGCTACAGTGTGGTCAATTTCTAGAACAAGCTCCTAGATCGTATAGTAAACCTCCCAAATGTGTTGAGCTTTAAAAAAGAATAAGACGCTGAATGGCCTACCATATTTCTGAACATTTTCTAATAAAAAACTTAAAAACAACCAAAAGTGTTGTATAATTTTTTATCCCATATCTGTCTAGGCCTGGGCAACCTGACAGCATCTTAGCCCACATGCAGTTTATGACTGTGCTTCACTTTGCCTCGACAAGTTCAGTGATTTCATAAATCATACATTGTTCACGCATATTATTGCATTGTTTACTGAAAAGAGGACCTCTCACAGGGCTTGTGAAGAGAACCCCTACCTTACTTTCCAGATATCCGGTAATAAGAACGTGTGAAATGTACGAACTGTATACGCAATTTCGAAGTGCTGGATGGTCAACCGCATACGGTGGAAGGAAATCTGGGCGCGTAATTTGCTTTTAACGAACTTTAGCCCTGTGCAACTTGAACTTCAACTTGAACTTGAACAACATCGTGCTAGTTGATCAAGTCGAACGAGTATCCCGTTTCTTTCGGAGGTGTTCATTGAAACACCCACCAACGGCGGAATTTTTTCGCAGAAATCACCATGGTTTATTTCTATAAATTCGAAAGGACTGATAACTGGAATATGTGAGAGTTCAGCAGGTTGCTTGCCACATCGATTGAAAAAAGAATAGAGAACAACGAAATACAAGCAAATAATATGCGTAATCAAACCGAAAACATATATTATTTGTTGCAAAAATGAACTTTTTAAACAACTTTCAATTTTTCATGATAAAAATGGAAAAAAAACCAATTTTTCTGAGAAATGCTTCATAAAAATCACCGGTCACCCTTCGTATTTTTTCCGGATTATGCAGATGCGCATGGAAAATATTTTAAAACGACCAATACAGAAACAGAGCGTATAGCTAAGGTATAAGCAACAAAATAATAAAAGTGTAACGCTATATGCAAAATTACTAAAATATCTAACATTATTTGATGCACATGCGTATTGAATAGGTAAAACGAAATTGTTTAAATACGCTAATTTTGTTGGTCATTTTAAGCTTTTGCACAATAATTTGGGTCACGTTCGCGATGTCTCAGGTTTGCCGTCTGTTTCTCATTTCCTGTAGCCTATTAGAGTTCTCATTACAGGTGCTGCTGGTCAGATTGGTTATTGTTTGGCTGGAATGGTTGCTCGTGGTGACATGTTCGGTCCTCAGCAGGTATGCTCCTAATCTATTCACCATTCTTTAGCCGTTAATTTTACATTTATTTGATATCCCGGTTATGGCAGAGTCACTAAACGGACTTAAAATGGAACTTGAAGATTGTGCTTTTCCTTTGCTAAAAGAGGTAGTTACAACAGACAAAGCCGAAGTTGCCTTCAAAGATATTGATGCCGCTTTGATGGTAGGAGCAATGCCTCGTAAAGAAGGAATGGAAAGAAAAGATTTGTTGAAAGCAAACGTCAACATCTTCAAAGAACAAGGAAAGCATCTCAACAATCTCGCGAAGAAGACTGTCAAAGTAATTGTTGTCGGCAACCCTGCTAACACGAATGCAATGGTTCTGCACGAAAATGCCCCATCTATTCCGCGTGAAAATATATCCGCGTTGACGCGTTTAGATCACAATAGAGCCAAGTCACAGGTATTATCTTCTTCATTTTATATTTAAGATTGCACTTCGCCTTGGTGTGTCTTGCAACGATGTTAAAAATTGTATTATCTGGGGCAATCATAGTAACACACAATTCGTCGATGTTGCGCATGCCACTGTCAAATTGCCAGGTGGTGAAAAATCCGTCTATGCTGCTGTAAACAACGAAGCTTGGATTCGAAATGAATTTTTGAAAACTGTTCAAGTTCGTGGAGCCGCTGTTATACGTGCTCGGAAACTTAGCAGTGCTATGTCAGCTGCCAAAGCTATTGTAGATCAAATGCACGATTGGTGGTTTGGTACTCCTCCGGTAAATCATCGCTTTAATTATATGATCTTAAGGGTGAATGGGTTTCAATGAGTGTTTACAGTGATGGTTCTTACGGGGCTCCAGAAGGGCTCATGTTCAGCTTCCCAGTGGAGATAAAAGATAAAAAGTGGACCATTGTCAAGAACTTATCCATGGATGATTGGGCAAAGGCCCAATTTAAAATCACGGCTGATGAACTTGTAGAAGAGCGTGATGCTGCACATTCCTCTTGAAGTTGACGCAATTAGTTGCCAATGTTGACTCCAGCAATAGTTGAAATTTTGGGTTTAGTTGTGTAATATTTATTGCCATGCATTGTTACCTTTTGTTTATCAAGTAAACATGATTATCCTCTTGGTAATTTAGTAATAAATTTTATAGAAAATCTGGCTTTTTCTTTCACTTCGATGAGAGCTTTTCTTTTTCCATATCCCATTCAGTTGTCGTATCCGATTTTTTCATTCGTACGTGTTGTCGAATACGTATATCCTTCCATAAATTATCTTGTGATTCATCGTTCCACCTTATCGGTAATCTGTGTAATGGATTCTTTCCCACCGTTCGGTGTAACTCAATCCTATTACTCTTACAACTTCATTTGCCTTTGGCGGGTAGAAGTAAATATCTACAGTTCATTTAATGTCGCAACAAGAGGAACAAATACGCTTGCTGCTAATACACTACCTTTAATTTTTAGCTAATACAGAGCAGTCGGGCCATCTTTTACAAAAAACAAGTCGGGTTTTGTAGTGGATTGACTACTACGATAACGTCGAACGAAGCTAGGAGACCATGCACGGGACAATGAAGAATTTATCGCGGTAGCCAAGACGTACAATGGTGCAGAAAAGCAGTCACGTAGCACGCGTGAACGAAAGAAGTATCAAGGTCAATGTATTTAGGTCCAGTAAAACAGCCTTACACAGCCTTCTTTCAAGAAGTCTGGTCAGAGGAGACTTCTGATCAAGAATGGGCAGTCAAATGGGCCAAGCGGTGCCACGTCATTCCAGTGTGGGACATAGTAATCTCAGCAACCAGTCACTCCGAAGTCAGCCAAGACACTTGATCTGCATGGGTCGATGTTAGGTGGTCACCGTGGTAGGATACATGGAGAACCGACCAAAACTAAACCGAATGACGTCTCACATGCGGTGAAAGTGCTGTTTGCGGTGATTGCCCGTATGGCATAGTCTTGATACGAACCCAGTGGGAGCAGATGTAGGCGCATCCGTAGGTTTGACAACGAAGGACCAGATGCATCGAAAACAATCCCTTTTGAAAATTTCCTGCATCCCCGGGGTTGATGGCAAATGGCCTCGCCTGGAGAAAACTGGGTGGCGTGCCACGTCGGGCGGGTAAGGAGCTTGTCAGATGAAGTTCGTGTTGGACGGTGAGTGCTCGTGGCTGGAGCTACGGGGTAGGTAGGGGGTGAGTGGAATCGGCTCATATAATGTCGCAAGCGCGGCACGTAATCTCCATAGCCAGAACGTGGTTGCCTAGCTGGGGCGACATACTCACCAGGTAAAGCGATGGCTCGGCCGAATATCAATTCGGCGACGGTAGCTTGCAAGGGGTTTTTAAGGTTAACCTTAAACGTGGGAGGATGATCGTTAGGACTTCGGTCCAGTCAGTACCTCCGTGCCCATTAGCGAGGCCTTGAGTTGCCTGTGTGACCGTTCCACCGTGCCATTCGCTGCAGGGTGGTAGGCAGTAGTTCGGTTATGTTGACAACCCAGAGAAACCTGCAATTTACTGAAGACGCCATCGAAATGGGAATCTCGGTCCGTTGTAACAATACCCGGGCAACCGAACTGTGTCACCCAACGTTCGAAGAAAGCGTGCACAACTGTCTCGAAAGGGCAGTTGTGTAGCGGAATGGCCTCGGGCCACCTAGTGAAACGGTCAATGCAGTCGTCATATGTTGGCTCGAGTTTTTCGCTTGCGACGTGCGATAGTAGCAAGGTCTAATGCAACGTCGTGCATCATCGCCGTATTTCCGGTGTATCCGGTAACCGAGTGGCTACTCGAGCGTTAGTTAGATAGAGTGCGTGATCGTGGCTTACGGTTGAGTGTGGGGTTTCGAACCTCATTGCGTAAAGCTGCAACCTCAGCACTTAAGTCTGTATTAATTTCTTCCTTTTGGTGACCCGATGCGCGTTGTCGTCCAGTGGTCACTGAAAATATGTGAATCTGCTGTCTGTGAACGGATGTGTTCTGCGAGGCTGTCCGCTACTTCAGACACTGAAGTGCTTTTTGCAGCAACCAATATGGCTTGCACGTGCTCAGGAAGTAGCTGGAGCCATAGTTCCTTCAATACAGACTCGTCCATGTGCGATCTCACTAACATCTCCATTTGTATGGTAGATGGCATTTTACCGGCAACTTCCAAGTTACCGAACAACTGTTGTAGACTAGATCGTTCAGACGGGACCGTGTGGTAAATCACGGCCCGCTGACGCTACGGTAGCGGTCACCTTCGGGGGCAGCAAGTACTGCGTCGCGAACCTGTATCAAAACGTGAACTGGGAGCTTCTGCGTTAATTGTGCAAAGATAACTGCGTCATCAATGATATTTTTAGCACTGAATTCGTATTCTAGGAAAATAAAACCAATAATCCTGTGGAACGAAATTGGGTATTGTGATGACCGTCGAGGACACTATAACGCATTTAGTATCGCCCATGGTGAACAGGATAGGGAAAAAGAATATTTCTGATAGCTGTAACTGATTAGGATTAAACGATGCGAAAATGCACGATTATGAGGTAAACAATATACATGAGAAAAAACGCAGATTTAAATCGAGAAAATTGACGTATCGGAAAAAAATACGCAAAGGATGCGAGTGTACAGGGCCTTTCAATTTGTAGTTCACGAAGGATTCGTGTATCACGTGTATTTTTTCGTGGGACGTTATTGTAGTAGTCAGTCTACTACAAATTGGTGAACCCGACGTGAGCCGAAACAGGGAACGCATCAGGCACCGATCACACACTTGTTCGCGCAAAGCTCCGACTTCGCCTGCTAAACCGCCAAAGAAAAACTCCTAGGAAGCGCTTAAACTTGGAAGCCTTAGGAAACCCGACTCAACGTAAGAAGCTCATTGACGATATCGCTGAGCGGTTGGATGGGAGTGATGCATCAGTCGAACAACAGTGGTCCAGACTGAAGACCGCTACTCAGACTGCAGCACTAAAAACCCTAGGCACCGCCTCTCGTCGCCGACGAGATTGGATTTCTCAGAACACCATCGAGCTCTCTGCCCGGGCAAGAGACGCCCGAATGCGTGGTACATCTGATTACCGCCTCCTTAGGAGAGCTGCTACACGATCAGCCCGCAAGGATCGTCAGCTATATTGGGCAGAAACCGCATCCGAAATGGAAGCCGCAGCAAGTATGGGAGACTTTGGACGACTGTTTCGCCTGATTCGCAGAGCATCTGGAAGCTGTGGTTTTTGTACGAACCTTCGAGATTCGTCAGGACAGATGATATTTGACCTTCATCAAAAGATAGATAGGTGGGTTGAGCACTTCAGTCAGCTACTGAACCGCCCGTCATCTATCAAAGCAGTATTCACTTCCCCGATAAATAGCTGTGAATACCCGGTCAACTGCGAGGCACCATCAGAATACGAGATATCAAGTGTTTTACGACGAATGCAGAATGGTAAATCGCCAGGTGAGGACGGAATTTTCGTTGAACTTATTAAAGCCTGTGCCGACGTATTATTATCTCCGCTACATCGGCTGTTTTGTTCGATCTGGGAGACGGAAGTTTTCCCATCAGACTAAGGGATGTCTATCATTCTACCACTGCCGAAACGTGGAGATAAATCTGTGTGCTCCAATTACCGCGGAATAAGTCTAATCGACACCGCTGCTAAAGTGTTTGCAACGCTCCTGTTTAATCGGTTCTCCGCCGAAAGAAATCTGCGCACCAGAGTTAACCAAGGTGGATTTCGCCCTGGGATGGGTTGCGTAGATCAAATATTTACTTTGCGCAGGATCCTCGAACACCGTGCACGGTATCAACAGCAAACGATAGCTTGCTTTATTGACTTCCGCGCAGCCTTCGACTCCGTAGACCGTGGTTGTTTATGGGACATCATGCTATCGGATGGGGTTCCATTAAAGCTCGTCAACCTAATCAGAGCCTATTACAGCTCTACAAGGGCACGGGTTCGTGTCTACGGTGAAGAATCGCGTGAATTTAACGTGCACACAGGAGTCAGGCAAGGTTGCCCGCTATCGCCGGTTATGTTTAACTATGTCATAGACTGGATAATGAACCAGGCGTTAACGGAGTATCAAGGGGTGCAAATTTCAACGGATCTATGGATTTCCGACCTTGAATACGCTGAGGATATAGTCGTTCTGGGCGACAATACCGAAATTCTGCAAAGCGTTTTAGACCG
>JACCGJ010021985.1:38819-64557 GCA_013407085.1 Atriophallophorus winterbourni | reverse complement strand
TAGATTTGGCAGACCATTTTCTTTCTTCGTATAGAATAAGCATGAAATCAATGAAAGCTTATCACCGTCTGATCTATCACTTCATTGATATGGCTAGAGTTAATTCATGACTTTGTTATCGTAGAGACTGCTAGAGGCTTTCTCTTCCAAAAAAGTGCTTCAGCTTGCTTCCTTCAAACTTGAGGTAGCTTTTCCGCTTACCAAAAGCTGTAAACAATTTGCTGCCTCCTAAACTGTGGACACCATCTCTAAGAGGTGAAGCAAAAAAGAAGGTGTGGAGACCCCATCCGACGATGTGAGGTTGGACAAAGTGGCACATGTGCCTTGGTGTCCGAGAAAAAAAGAACCGATGCAGGTTCAAAACTATCCTGAAAGACGAAGATATTATGTCGCCAATGCAATGTCACTTATGCTTAGACATGCATAAGAAATGTTTTGCCGGCATTCCTATGGTTTTGATCGCGATGACTGCAATGAAGGAATACATATTTTTCTATTCAACCTATTTTTCTACCTTGTTGTGTGTTTCACATTAAAAATTTTAATTGAGAATCTTTTTATAACTTTTAGAGGGGGGGTGTCTCATATAGCGTGGATACACTGGAAATCAATGAAAGGTGCCACCACAGGACGATTGTACCGATTTGTCCATTTTTTTATTTTCGTCCATTAAAAACGGAAATACTTTCTGTCCCCCTATAAGAAAGCGTTTCATCACAAAATGCAGGGGAAAAAAAAATATTTCGATGTAAACATAAATTCAGGCAATTAAGGGTACTGCAATTTTTCTCATCTATCATGAATGTTATTCACAAACGCATGATTACCAAATATTTCACAACGTCTTACATAATAATAAAAAATTGATTCGAGAACGATAATCCCTTTCCAGCGTTCCATAATATACACAGCTCACGGTGGATGAGCGTCTTTCGCGAAATTTTAGCGAACACTATGCTCATCATTATTCGGATGCTGCAGTCAACTTTTCTCTGTATCTGGTTGACCCTTTACACTGACACTTGTTAATGAATGTTCTAGAGAAAAGTGTATTTATAACAAATATAAAAAAACGTTTTAATTCAGACATGCGTATAAAGAAAGCCTATCGATTTACATGCACATTTTCTAAACAACTTCATTAAAACTGACATATTTATCCGATTCTAAAAAACGTCGTGTTCAAATTTGCTAGTAATACCAAAATCTTGGAATTTTGTTTCCCCATTCTTTTTGTTGCTGTTGTTGTTGGTCTCCTTCGGTCAATGACGATCATAGATGTTCATCATAATCGCATGATTTTATCACGATCAATAGCTTTTAGAAGGAGTGAACATTACGATTCTGGTGTGGCAATCTATCCTAAAGCATCCACAGCGAGGGGCAATACTCGGTGGATTGGAATTAGTTGCATGCTGATTGAAAAGTTAAACGGATAACGCAAATAAGAATTTAAGGTCGAAATTCACGAAAAATGCACGGCAAACATCGATGCCTGTTAATGAATGATAAATGTAATCTTGGTGTATTATAATAGAAATTCGAACGCGCTTAACATTAGCATCGTGTTTTGAATTCCCGAGTAAATGTCTTCTGACAATAAGGTCTATGATGTTTTGATGTCTTATTAGGCCAGGAACGCTCTAACAATCAGTGCTTCATGACGAAATCGATAAAAACATTATTATCAATAAGATGATCGTAAAGAATCATAGGAATTCAAAACCTTGTTGCTACCAGCAGCTGCAATGTTTTCAAGTATTGAACAGGTTTCGTAACACCAGGCGCAATGTTCAAACGCTGAATCACAATGTGATTCCATATAAAGCACTCAAGACGAATTTATATTACAAGGTTGTGTTTGTGAGTGATTTTAAGTAAGCAATACATCACTTGATAGACACTAGTGAGTTTTCCAATAATAATAAATTACTAGCTAAATAAATTTAGAACATAAAAATCACTCGAACCATCCGCACTTAAATTCTGATCTGAACGGATACCGCGAGGAATTCGCAGTGAACAAAACAATCCTATTGCAAATACAAATTAATATCAAATATATAATGGCAAAAACGTGTCCATTTCGTTTTATTTTCATGATGCGGAACCTCTGTACTAACAAATAATTTGCTGAGATACTAGGCCATGATTTTGTCTACGTGATGCCGCCAAAAAGAAACCCGTAGCAAAATCAATAGAAAATCAGAAATGATCCTATCAATGCTTTTCATGTATGTTCATTGCAATGAAAATAATGCCACGATAAAACGATTTAATGGTTCTAAGCTTTTATCCATAAAATTTCACATGCCTAACACAGCTGAAATTACTTTTTACATTCAGCTATGAAGTGACTATATTAAGTGTGTTAAATTCTGGATAATTTTCAACAATTATTTCAATATCATCACAAAAAAGCTGACAAATTACTTGCATCAAAATCTTTTAGTGATATTTGTTCCAGATAAAAGTTACCAATTTCTACTAAACATTCACTGCAAGAAATATTCTTGAAGTCCAGCAATACGAAGTTGTAATAATCAAAATAGTAAAATGAACATCATTGAAACATTTTACAAATTTGTGTGTAATAGGATGAACAATGGGCGCCAAATTTCACCCAAGATTACCAACTCCAATGCCATTTTCTTTTGCCACTAAAGCATGTCCATTTAAGTATATTTTGGCGAAGAACGCATAACAACTCCACTGGTTGACCTAGCTCTGGGTAAAGTTTTGACAAGCAACAAGTAAATGAAACTGACAAGTAGAATATGATTGATTAACCCAATAAGCGGTTTGGCACATCGGACCTATAATTAATGATTTGAGAACAACGTGGCCTGAAGATGACCGTGAAACTTGTGTAAGCGTCGCGATGGATATCCATATCTGAGAGAATGACAATGTTTCAAGAGTTGTTTACAGAAAATCGTTCAATTGTTTTTAGGGAACTTTGTCGTTTCATATAACCACTTTTTTGTTTACGGATAGGTGAGCGTCGCCTATAGTTCAACAGAAACAATTTATGTAAATAAAAGCAAGTGTGCATCACAGAATAAACGTGGTAAATTTGACAAAATGAAAAACATACATTCATAACGAAAATGCGTTTAACACTGGACAAAATTTAAACTAATATACACTTGAAATAAAAAAATAATCAGGATTTACCTATGAAACCCATATGAGATTAGTTTACCCACAATACAGCCTATGCCTTCTGCCCTGCTAATCAAAATAATATATTGTGGCTTACAAGCTCAACATTTTTACCGTATCTTCACTGTTTTAGGCAAGCAGATCGTGGTCCTGCTGACCCTACCTGACCAGTGCAATCATTACGAAAGCGGTCGTGGTGTACATGACACAAGTGCATCAACATTTTATAAGGTTTTTAGAATTGACCTCGAAGAACCAATACATAGTTGTACTCAAATCCATCGCTTTAATGTTAGATTAACAGTAAAGCATTTTAGAAAATATTAGCGCATTTTTGTCACAACTAAGTACTGGGGTAACTTTGAAAAACTAGCGCTTCATCCATGTAATTACAAAATGGAAATTTTGAAAATTTTGCGTATATTCTATCTCTCAAATAGACAGCATTTGAGTATCTACTATAATTAAAGAAAAACTTACCGTTTCTCAATGAACTGGTCTATTTCGAAGCAATGAATCAGGGGTGGTGCAGCGGTACTATTCTTTCGGTATAAGCTAAAAACATGTGCTAATCTTCTGTCAACGTCGTTCCTTATTACATCCTATACAGACTGTACCATTGTTGAATATATTACAATAAAATACATCTTAATGTACATTCTCGTTTCTCGTCACGTATATTAATAATCTCGCAAACTTGCCGGGGAAATAGTAGCTAAAGTATGAACCATACTTCAGAATCCAAAGGAAAATGGGAAAAAGAAGAAGAAACGCTTTTGTTTTCAGCAAGCAATAGAAATAGGACAGTTGTGTAACACAAGTATTCCATGAATATAGGACATATATCGAATAGGTTCGAAAACATTTTTGTAGTCAATCGGTGTAAAGGAAACTCTAAGTACTTTCTAACATCATCCTCGTAAATCTCATATACCAGTTTTCTCCAGGTGCCAAGATTAGACTAGCTCGAGTGTTAGAGTATTGGGAATTGTTAGGAAAATAGTGAATTCTAAACCATTGAGGTTTTTGATTTGACAGACAATAATACAAATTTAATGGATCCCTAGTATTTTTTCAGAATGAATTTAGATGCTCGATAAAGAATTCTTCATCCAAAAGTAGTTTTTCGATCAATTAGTTCATAACTAAAGCGTCTACCGAAATGTATCTTTCCCATCTTCATGTGGAGGCTGTAGGATTGATTTCACTTTCGTCTTAAAATAGTTAAAAAAATGATAAAAAAAGTTAGACGTTGAAACTATTTTAATGTTCAAAACGTCTAACGAAACATGCTGTACAAATAGGAAATCGATAATTGCTTCCGGTCAAACGTTCAGGACGCATATATATGTCCGATTTACAATGATGTTCATGTTTCGACAGCCAATCAATTCGAGAACTCCAGTAACGGAACTAAACGATGAGCTGTGCGTACGAATGATGTTCATTGCTTCAAAGTTTGGAAAGTGTTTATATCGCTTTTTCAACAATCATTTGTGATTCGTTATTCCAAAACCGTATTCCGTTTGTACGGACCCCATTAAGCAGTCGGTTAAAAATCTAGCAATATTTAATTTCAAAATAAACACATAAATGATTTGGTTTTACAACATAGCATATATCATTCCGAATATGTTAAGCGAAATCGCTAAAATGAATAACATGTAATCACTAAGAAGATAGCAGTACTGTCAAAATAAGGCAAAAAAGCAAAGAGAACAATGCGAAAAACGATCATATGAGCCTATCGATTTATTTTTTTAGTCCAATAGGGGACTGTGACATTTCACAAGCCACATGCACATGGCTTTTCCATATTTTCCATGATAAGATTATTGTGTATCGTTAATTATATGAAATTTAATGTAATTATTATAAAGTTAAACCATAATTCTTAAAACCGGTTAGCGCTAACAAGGGAAGTAAAGTATTTTATTTCCGATGAGTCATTCAAAAATTTACGTACACCACCGCTGGTGTACTCACAATTCTAATGCATTTTAATACTTTAAGGCTGACGTGAGCCTGAATTTAATTACAGCTTGTTGCTAAACTCAGTAACTGATATTTTTCATGCCAATTTGATCAGTAGAATGTTACTTAAAGATCAGTTAAGCAAGTCAACGCATAGCGACCTTCCGTGATTTATGTCAATCAGGTAGTGGAATATATACGTAAACTTACAAAAATATTTAAAATATTCCTAGATTCTTTGAAGCCCTATTACAAACACCGGCTTTGTGATGTAAAATGTCTAAAAATTACAATGAATAAACGAAGGAAATTAGCATCTTAACTTGGATTTTTAGATGTTTACGCCGGGAAAATTAAATCACTGCAGATGTCTGATATGGCTGTCACTCAACGTTATAGAAAATAGTTATTATGAAATTCGCCAATAAATGATACTTGCTTAATTATTTTGCAAACGATACGTTTCTTGATTATTAACTGGTGAGCAGATAATAGCATAAGATTTACTTTTAGGAATATCTGCATCTGCATGCGTTGCTATCACACGTGTTTGGTTTTGTGCTGCGGGCTGTTATTAAGTTGGGACAGTAGGATCTGAATCGGCTTTTATTGAAACAGTGGAGAAGCGCAAAACAAAGTATGAGCTTGCAAGCTATTGTTGGCTAAGTTTGGAACGGCCAGATTTATCAATCAAATGTGCCTGCACACAATAAGATGATTCAAATCTTCATTTGAATGCTTTAACATCATCAGACTTTACGACTGTGTTTCGTGTTGTTTGCACCCGTGAGGTGAAGACAGTAGGATCCGAATGAGTTGATGCAAAAGAGGTATGGCTGGCACAGCCAGCAATACTTGACAATGCAGATTTTTATTCATGTTTTTGGGTTTCTAAAGTGACCTAATCTAATGATTAAAAACAATGATACATTGATTACATTTTAAAGCTGACGAATTCATGATTATTTCGACAGTCATTCGGTTCGAGAAGAACTCCTGTAACAGAACTAGGTTCACACATGCGGGTGACGTCTATTCTGGGCTTAGTAGACAATTTGGTGTGGTGAAATCTCGTGTGGGGAAGCTTCAGTTTCGCACAGACCAGTAAATGATCAGTGTCGCGGTCTGCGGTTTGATATGATCAGGTGAGGAGCACGCTTCTTATATTAGTTCGCTTAACAATGAATAAGATCTAGATGATGCCCGATAGGCCTAGAAGAACAATAAATCGACGGTTTGAAAACCGCCGGTAAGTCAACAGAGCTGACATCGAGCCCAAGCAATATCGTTGAATTACCTCAATTAAGTGAGTTCGATAATAACCAAAGGTCATTGGTTACAACCTCTGACTCATTCCATGCGATTTATTGTAATAACATCAATCAAGCAACGGTGTCAAATTGAGTTTTACCAACATAAATTTTTAATTCATATTTGAACCAAATGTTCGTCGAACCAAACACTCGTTATAATAAAAATTTCACATTCACCACATTTAATAGTTAACAACTCTTGCATACAAAGAACAACCGGAGACATTTTAAGAAACATAACTTAAAATTACAGCAGGTCAAACTGGCCAATAATGACGAACGCTATCGGAAAATCGAATTTTTCTCCGCGTGCGCTTGAAATGAATTATGGCTTATTTGCGTTTTATGTTCAGCAAAATTTGACATGGTTTTCCCAAGTGAATTGCAACTTGAGCTCAGGTGTACTGATGTGAAATTAGAAAGAGATTTGGGAATGATCAATAGAATTTCACAACAAATATATATGCAACATGCGGTGGTGATTTGCTGTAACTAAAACAATCAACTGGCTACTGTTCGCACAATTGTAATTAGAAAAGATTATACAAGCAAATTATTTGGTTTATCAAAATTAAGCATTTTTGAGATTCAATTCCGCAGGCCGGAAGTGGTAAACTCGCAAACCCAAAGATTTAGAAATCGTGCATTATCCATTATTTTGTTAAAAAATTTTCAGGATGAATAATAATTTTTCTGGTCCAAATATGTAAAATGCTAAAATGGGGTTGACATTTATCGAAGATATTCAGAATTTTAATTGCCCCTTAAACTGTATGCAGATAAAATTAGTATAATATTTCTTCACGTTGGGCAATAATGCGCCTATGATAGCTGAATGATTGATAATTTTATTTTTTAACGAAAGCATTAAAAATCGAAGACGAAAGTGTGACCTTTACTTTGATCTGAAATATCAAAACTGACTGATAAATGGACAAACATTTAAATCATATTCTCATTGATATGTTTTTGATATAATTCAAACTTCTAGAAGGTTCGCATATTGCCAAGGTTGACATGGCCGGAGCGGTTTTAGGAATAAGCTTCCAATTCCATAAATGTTCTGATGGCAAGCGTCACCTGTAGCATCTGACAACCAATTCCAGCTCCTGCCCTGCACGCATGGTCCTGTGTTACCGAGAGGAACAGTTTCTACTGGCAGGAGAAGGCGCGAAGCAGCTGATCAACACCTCAAAACCATCATGTTTCGTGGAGGTGGAGCTCGTCAATCCATGAAATCGGTCCACTTAGGTGAACGAAAACCTTTATCTCAAACTTCTACTGCCTTGTGGCTACATTAAATCATGGAAAAGGCAATCCGAAGTTGTATTCAACTTCATCCTGTCAGCTCCTGTGACGGCATTGTTGTCCAAAAGTGTTAGCCTAGCTATTTCTTTGGTCCCAGTGATGCCATTGTGAGATAGCACTTGCTGCATGGGCATGAGCTAGTTTTTCATGATAAAATCCCCTAGCGTACATCTCAACAAACCAATGGAGAGAACATTCCATTCCGGTTCTACGGATAATAAAATGGGATTAAGCAGATACTGGTTAAATGCTATGGCTTTACTGGCGTAGAGCTAAGAACCTGGGGCTGCTTCCGACGGTGGGAGAGAATTTCAGTTCTCATGGACGGATAACAACTACCACAAGCTGAGAAACCCACAGTCAATTAGGTGCCTTCTCGCCATGGTCTGCAATCCTCATTGCATCGAGATTCGAAAGCAACCGACAAGGAGACTGTTTTTCTTCAGTAGCGAAACGGATTAATAAACAACAAAAGTCAGCTCTGAAACTGAGAACTCCCAGGCTTTCACGACGACGTCTCGAATATCAGAGGCGTAAGAAAATCAGTTATGATTAACAATGAGCCAAAAACAATGAAGTTTGTCGTGGCTGCCCTGCGAGAGACACAATTACCGTACACTGGTATGCTAACAAAAAGAGATTAAACATGTTTTGAAAAGGAAGGTGTTCTGATGAGACTCGACTACACGAAGTTCGGTTTGCCGTGCGAAACAGCATACTAACAGCAGCAAAACCATGCAGCAGCTGGAACCAACGTGTTTGGACTCCAAATCTGAAATGTATTACCAGTACCATTACGTTCATGCACCTACGCTTTCTGCAATCCCTTTGACAACTGTGCTCACAGTTCAGTCTCTGAGTCAGTAACAAATTTTTTCAAAGAAAACAATAGCATAATGTCTCCTGGAAACATCCTTGCTCTAAGCATTGGCATCAGCTTGATCTTTTTCTTGGTAGGCGTACTAATGTATTAAGCGCATTCATTATCGGATCGTATCAAAGCGCAGACTGCGACACTGATCATTCACTGGTCTGTACAAAACTGTAGTTTCCCTAGACTAGATTTCACCGCGCCGAATTGTCTGCTAAGACAAGGATAGACGTCACTTGCATGTGCGAACCTAATCTAGCTGCGCGATTTGCAAAACATTCACAGCCGAGTTCAACAAGACAACCTCTTTCGAATTGGCTTCAGAAAACTGGGAATCACTAAATAGCTGCATATGCCGAGTCGCACTTTCCACCTACGGTCCGAAGAAATCTTGAACGAGCGACTGGTTCGAAGCAACAGCTTCTGTGATGACTGTAGTTTCGGACGAGAAACATTCAGCATTCTCGAGTTTTAATGTTATAAAAACAGATGAAAAAATGCGACTTCTAAGTTCAGCTGGAAATAAGGTACAGCAGACTGCAAGACTATATGCAACTCACTATTGGACTGAAATTAGCATAAGTATCCAGAAAGCTGCGGATAATGAAAATTTTCGTAGCATTTATGATGGGATCAAGAGAGCTATTGGTCCAAACAAAACTTAAAATGGCTTCCATTAATTCTGTATCTGGTAACCCAATTGTTGACAAAACTCAACAGATGGAAAGATGGGTAGAGCACGTCTCCTCTTTCTACCCTAGGGACAGTACGGTTCTACGGCATGCACTTAAAAAGTTGAGTGGTTGCCAACCAAAGAAAGAGTTTACTACGAAACTCAATGTAGCTTCCGTATGAGAAGATCAACCGTTGACATGAGCTTCTTCCCGAAGCAACTTCAAGAAGTGTCGGGAAGCGCGTTTATCATTATACGCTGCTTTTTAATGATTTAACGTAAGATTTTAAATACGTCAGCAGGGAGGTACTTCATCTGATAGGCAGCCAAACTCATTATTTCATTCCACTCTGGCATGAAGAGCACATTCCATTTTAAAGGTTTCAGTTCAGAAGCTTTTGAAATTCGCCATGGCGTCAAAAAAGGGTGTTTTTGCTCTGCTTCTGAAGCACGCTTTTAGGACGAGAACAGAAGGCACTAACCGACTCACGTTATGCGATTTCAATCTTTTCAACATGAACCTGTTGAAATCACAAAAGAATGTACGGGATTTTCGGCCATTATTGCTCACTCCCAAAGAAAACATCCAGTCGCTAATAAACAGTTTTCTGTCAGCATGCAAAGAATCAGCATGAGAATGTCCAAAGTACTTGGTCAAGAGATTGTATCGACTCCAATTATCACTGTTCAAAACTGTCAGTTCGAACCAATGCATCAGTTGACATATCTTGCTTCAAACTTTATGGATAACCACTTGCAAGAAACGGAGATTGATAAGCAAATTTGCAGATGAGGCATCATTTTGTCCCGATTAAACATTCGTATTTCGGTTTACCACACTACTATAAGGACAAAGACTAAATGCATTACTGTACGGCAGTGAAACATGGACCACCCACGCAAGACACAAAAAGGAAGCTGAATGCTTTCCTTCTACGAGGCATCCGTCGTATCTTGAACATGTCGTGTATGGACAGAGTGATTAATGCTAAAGTGCTTTCAACAGCTGGTCTACAGAGCATGTTCACCCTACTACGACAGCGCTGCCCGAGTTTGCTTGGCCACGTCCACAAAAAGCAAAATGGTCGTATTCTTGAAGATCTACTCTATGGTGAGTTTTAATCAGGAAGTCGACCGTTGGGCAGACCGCATTTGCATTACAATAACGTTTGCAAAAGAGATGTGAAATCTCTTGGCATTGAACCGGCGAGTTGGGAAGAACTTGCTCTTGACCGCTCAAATTGGAGGCATTGCGTAAGTTGATTAGGAGCAGATAAAGCTCTAGGCTATTGAACGCAAATTACGCCCCCGGTGTGCAACTGACGCTGATCGAATGAGTTCTGCCTATCGTTGCGAGCGCTGCACGAGGTATCTTTTCTCTGAAATCGGACTGTATTTTTATTTGAACAGCTGTTGAACATGCAACCATCATGCGATTGTGATGTACATCGATGGTCGACATCGACCGAAGGAGATAAATAAAAAGTGAAGAACCGTGATATTATAAAAACATAATCCCAGTGTAGAGGTGAGTCTAGCATAAGGCGTTTCACAGGGAAACCCTTTAATGGATTTAACAACAGCCATAAGTTTAACTCAAATATGTATTGCTGCACTTAGCTGACGAGAGTCAACACGTAGAAACATGTAGTGATATGAATATAATTATCACGGTCCAGATCAGATCGTGCGTACAAAAGTTGAAGAAATAGGAAAATTTCTTTTGTTCAATAGCTCAACCCAATATTAGCATAAAGCAACTGGTAGAAATCCATTAAGAAGCATCGCTACTAGTAATATATTCCTGTGGAAAATAAACGTTTGGCTATAAATTGTAAAAACGTGATCGATAATTAGCGTTTTTTTTTAAATATGGCGCATAAATGTCTCAAGATCCATTTATGCTGAACGACTAACACTTTTTATCCAATTATAATTCCGTTGTATCTATTTCCACAGTCATCGACCCTAAATCCCGCCTAGTATCATGTTCAAACTTGTTCCGCTTCGACATTTGCGCATATCATATCACGAAGATTAAATAAAACTAATAAACAAGCATGTTTCATTGTAGCTCAATTCCCAACGTTCGCAAGGTTTCCTGTTCATTAGGTTGACAGCAATACTGGGGTCATTGCTCAAGTAAACAGCGGAGGTATCGTAAACTTATAAAGGAAATCTAGACGATAAGTGAATAGATGGTAAAACTAACGTTACTAATACTTAGTCAACGAAATATGCATCAAAATATGCATATAAATTATATTAACCATTCAATTTTTTCAGCTAATGCAAGCTTCATATGTACCAAGTTTATGCTTTCAAGCTAATACTGGTTTAGGTTATTTGTAGTGATCTGGGAAACAACAGGAAAATTAATAAATTTTGAAAACTAGATGCTAACTTAATACATCAGACTAGCAGTCTGACCCCCGAATGAGTTCATATGTTGTCGGCGCCAGTAGTTATTTTTCAGAATGTTTAACAAACTTAAAGATTGGGAAAAGAACTTTCACGATATATTAGATAATTGTACAGACGACTGAATGGTGGTAATCGCAATACTCTTAAAATGAATCTCCCCGCAAAATTGTAGCCGTTGATCGCAGGTGTATCATCATTTACAAATATTGAATGGCATGTATTAGTATATTCAGCATCAATAAAAATAAGATACACATCAAAAATCGCATCCATGTTCCATTGAAACCATAAACATGGAATGCGCTACACCCATGTGCGATAAGCAACATTACCAACTTGTCATCAAGTGAAGCAACACAATGGCGACAAAACTGAATTAATATGCCTTATTTGCATTCACTTTGTCTGACGTTCCATTATTTTTTTGCACATCGTATGCCTTTGATCGCGACCGAATTGACAGATTTAGTCTGACACTACGCGCGTGGCCAAATGTTGATGGTTCACAAGAATCAAACGGAATAGGAACAAAGAATTATCATGCATTTTAAAAAAAATGAAAACGCATTCAAAATTCTCTATCAAATGTATGTAATATATCAGTGAATTTTTCGCCAAATTGTGATCCGAACTAAACCACGATGAATAATTCGAATCAACGCTTTGTGTGTGAGATATTACTGATCCGAGATAGGTATTATGTAAACAAGGCTAGTAGATGAGTACTAATTTCTAAAACATAGTACGCTTGACTGTTATGATGTGTGAGCTTTATCAACGCATAACGAATATGTCACTTTATGCATATTCATAAATTATTTCAAGTTTAATAAATTATTGAAACAGAATTGTGACATTTTCATTCAGCCATCCTTTTTCTCCGGATATTCGTGTGGTAAAATCAGGTGGCATAAGCGTTCCACGAATCTCTCATGCATCACGCGTCGTTCGCTGTCTGATAATCTCACACGCATGGAACAAGCACACGAGGCCACCGCGCTGGAACATGTCGTGGAATCAAATTTCAAAGTGAGGGTTTGAGGACATTTGTTTTCTTGAATGCAATATCTTCACCAGACGCACTCGTCATCGTCTGAATAAATCAAGAATCCGAGGGATGCGATACGCCGCGCGCGTGCAATATTTGATTACCGAGCAAGAATGATGTGGCATTCACTCATCATCTTACAGTTGATAGCGAAGCCATGGAAACAATTGTCATGGTTCAGCCTGCAACGTGAGTCACCGAGAACATGGCAACTATGCAGAATGAGGGAATTAATTAAAAGTAATTGCATATGAGTCGAATTGTAAACGCGCTGTGGCACTGAGTTCATGCAACAGATGTTCATTAGATTCCATCCAAATGATGGCTTACTCTTCGACAAACGCTTACAGTCACCTGCTCAAATAAAAAAGAAAATGAGCTGCTTCGTGTTAGAAAATAGTAATGGGAATCTATAGTGCCTTTCGTAAATACAAGTGTATACTTAAATGTATCAAATTAACTCACTCGCGACTGGATAGTACGGGCTGAATAGTGTGGTGCACAATTCTTACTACGTTTAGCAAAATTGTTTGCAATAAAATTCATTGAAAGTGTCATTACAGTTACTTCTCACAAATCGCTTAAAATGGAGGCTTTACAATTATTCGATTGTTTTATATTTCATCCTCATCCTCATCATCATTACAAATATATATATATATATATATATATATATATATATATATATATATATATATGTCCTATTTCTGTTTTCATACGTGCATTTGACCATTTTACGTTCATTTCTATTTCTAATTAGTCTACGAAAAATATTTAAAATTATCAACAACTCACATCATTCGTATTAACTAAAACAATCCAGGGATCAGATGTTTAGAATTACTGTAAAAACAAATGTGGATATTCGTTCAAGACTATTGGTTTAACCAAATGAGCACATGCGGATGAACACATAGGTCGTGTCAACCTTATCCAACAGTTGATAACAAGCTGAACTTGCATATCTCGTTCAAATTCATTTTGTACAAACAATCGATATTTTGTGAAAATAGATAAAACGAGTGCTTTCCGTCAAAGTTCAGTTTTTAATGAATGTACACCAGTTTTTAATCGAAGAAGAAGCATCAGGTCACAAAGCCCATACCAAAATGAACTATATTTAATGGACAATTCCGAGTCGATTCAGTTCGAATTAGTTCCCGAGTAATAAATAGTTAGCAAGTACACCGGTTTTGGAAACTTTCGGAATTCTAAGATGTCTCTCGAACGGCGATTTTCCATACTATAGCCATGACCTGTTCGACGCGGACCCTGCAGTCTCAGTTGCGTTAAAATGCTCTCTAGAGGGAGATTAAATAGCGTCTTTATGTCTAACCCTTCCATTCACTTTATTTTCATTTTGAGACAGATGCTCAACATTTTGACTGTGACTTCTAGAATAGCATGTTTGTCCGTTGTTCAACGTGTAATGAATTTAGTTTTAGATAAGACAGCGAGATGGAAGGTTGTGTACTGCTCACTAAAGGTGATTACTACAAGCTTCTCACGTGAATACAATTAGCCTCAATTGATACACGTCGCTTGGAACAGAAATGGCCATATATTTGCGCAAGTCGCATTCGAAGTGTTAATTCATAGAACACACAGATATTGTTGTTGAAACGAGTCAATTTGTTGGTTGCAAATCGAAGCCGATTGGTATTCTCGCTGTGTGGTGACATGTCACTCGAAATAATTGAAACTAGATATTAGACGTGAATTTGTTTATCAATAATGGTAGGATCTGATCAATTAATTTGACTAATGACGTATCTCGTACCAAAGCTGATTTAATCCCAAGGTTCTTATATTCCGAAGCTGTATAATAATTTATTGTTAATATAAATCAGCTAACCATTATTAATAATTTGGCTCGAAATCAACCACGTGAAACTAAATATTGTATTAAAGTAAGTTTAATTTAAAATGGTGTACGCTAAAATGTTGTCAAATTATAACCAATTGCAGTTCACGGCCATAATAATAGTAACAGTGTTGTTCTTGTTGGCCTCCTTCGGTCGATGTCGACGATGGATGTACATAACAGTCGCATGAATTTGCATGTTCTAAAGCTTTTTGAATGACTAAACAGTCTGATTCGGGAGGAACAATCTCTCCCGCAGCGCTTGCAACGATAGTCAGAACTTGGTTGTATTGCGTCAGTTGCATGCCGGCGGCGTAATCTGCGTTCAGCAGCTAAGAGATGTATCTGCTTCTCCCCAGCTTGCAGACGACGCTTTACACAATGCCTCCAATGTGAGTGGTCAATAGCAAGTTCTTCCCAACTCGCCGGGTCAATGCTAAGAGCTTTCATATCTCTTTTGCAAACGACTTTGTAACGCAAGTGCGGTCTGGCCAATGGTTGACTTCCTAAGTGCAACTCATCATAGAGTAGATCTTTCGGAATACGACCATTTCCATTATGTAGGCATGACCAAGCCACCGCAGGCGGCGCTGACGCAATAAGGTGAACATGCTCTGTAGACCAGCTTTTGAAAGCACTTCAGCATTAGTCACTCTGTCCATCCACGATATGTTCAAGATACGACGGATGCTTCGTAGATGGAAAGCATTCAGCTTCCGTACGTGTCTTGCGTGGGTGGTCCAGGTTTCACTGCCGTACAGTAAAGCATTGAGTACGCACACGCTGTATACCATCATCTTTGTCTTTACAGTCAGCTTGCGGTTACCCCAAACACGAGAGTTCAATCGGGACAAAATGACTGCTGCTCTGCCAATCCGCTTATCAATCTCCGTGTCTAACAAGAGGTTATCCGCAATGGTTGAATCAAGGTATGTGAAATGATGTACTGATACAGTAACAGTACAATAGTACAATAATAGTAATAATACGCTTATTGAAATGTTTCGATTGTTTATACTGAATAGTATGATCAGCGCTAAACAACGAATTTTTGAGATGCAACGCTGTTATCAAAAATTTGCCTTTTAACCTTAAAATGTGAAATATTTAGCTAGGGATTGCAAACAAGTGGCAGTGAAGAATGGAAACACTGCGATTTAACATAAATTGACTTTTAATATATCGAGCTTGTGAGCCACTGTTGGATAATAATGGCATGAACAACCTGTTCTATCACATTTTCACACGCACAGACAGATAATTGTGAACCTATGACCATGCACAATGATATACATTTGCATGCAGTTTCATCACGCACACCTACACCCCACGACTAGTTTCGCGCCGTTTACATTCATCAAGTTGGGACAGTATTTTTAGGAGCCGCATGTTTTGGAACAGTGATGGAACGGTAAACAAGTTAAACTTGTAAACCACTTGTGTTCAATCATGTCTGTGGTTACTGTAAACTATTTACTTTTTGGACCATTAAAACTTTGAATATGCCCCATGGTCAACAGCAAAGATGTTCATTCGCATTCCTTTTTCATCACACGAATATAAAACAACTGGTTTCGTGCTGTTTCATCAGGTAAAGACAGTAGCGTTAAGATCCACGTTTTTCGAAACAGCTGAGATCTCGCTTTACTTTAAAATATTCTAAACGAAAACTTTTTATTAAACAACAAGTGAAATTTCAGGTATTTCCGAAAAAATACTGCAAGACTAAAAGTTTGACACCACATATTTTTCTATGACAAAGATGATCAATTAACGCATTTTCAGGCAGGATATTAAACCGCAACTGTGTTACGGAATTCCCTTATTTACTGGTGACCACATTTTATTCTTATTATTCTCCCTTCTTACAAGAATAACACATATCTGATAGTGGACTTAGGATTTACAACCATACATCCATCCCATCTGGAATATTAATTCAAAATTATAATGTAAAATGCTACTGTTTGATAATTTTGTAGAGTTAGTTTACTCCTGGTAATTTAGCTTGAAGTGCTACTCTTATCTCCCACACAAGTTCGTGTCCGTTAAACAATGTTACATTTAACCCTAAGTATAATATTTTAATATATTTTCTTTATTCCCTATGTTCACAGTGATTTATTCTATGTATACAGTGATGAAAACAGTTACAATATTCTGTCATGCCTCAGACCCATTGAATTACCTCAATTATTATTTACAAACTTACGCATCCCACAGGAAGTCAATTTTTAATTGCGGAATTTGTTTGAATGTAAAAGTTTATTCCAGCCCTAAATTTAATTCCTGTGAGTAGTGTCGATGAGTCATTTTCGTGTTGACCTTATTCGACATGAAATTAGTCTGATGGGACACGTTCGAATTGTTGTTACTCATACGCTGCGTCATTCGCCCATCAAAAAGTCATTGGAAAATTGGAAGACCCAACACATCTAGTACGAAGAAAACAAAAATCGATCTCGACCTTGAAGATTTTGGAGTTTCGCTTCAGCAATCTATTCGTGTGTTTCGAGCGAATCATTTAGGTGGTTTTCAGGGTTGCTGAAATTCTCTGGAAAATTCGGTCTGGCTACAACACAATGAAACAAATTACTTTGGATGAACCGAATCCTAAAGTATAGGAGTTGTCTCGTTATCCGAGACTATTGAGACTAATTTAATTTGTACCGTACAAATGTGGTTAAATTTACGGTGAAATTTGTAAGTGGTTGTTATATGTATTTAAAAAGCACGTAAGTGAAATAGAAGCTGAAAATCTGAATAAGCAAAATATTCTGCACTTCTTTTAGGTCTGGTTGAAAATCGTTGGTCATTATTGTTGGAAAATTCGATTTCGTTTACAATGATTAGATATATTTTGCCGATACATATTGTAGCTAATCATAATCGGTGATCAATTTAGTCGAATGATAACGAGTGTCATAAAGTTAACATTGATAATAATTCTGTTAGCCAAATGAGTCATGCACTGAATAAGATTAGTATTGAACGGTCAAACTAATCTCATGTCATTCGGGTACCGGTCACAACATCATTTTTAACGCCCAGTTTCGAAACTCGCCTATTTCGAGTGATGGAGATAAAACCAACCAATATTCGGAGGCTCGATTTACAGTTGTTTACATTTCCGAAACTAGCGGGAACCTAATAGGTGTGAAAACAGAATATACACTGGATTTTCAGCCATTAAATCTTAAACGTATTTTTTAAATTGAGCATACAATATGTGCCTTATCAACTATCTGTGTTAATACCAACGTAACCTGAGTTCAGAATAACTGAATGGCCGTTTATTTCTATCGAAGCCTATTACGAATAATAGTTTACAGATAGTTGGTCAAAATTATGCTTTGTGAAATGTGAAAATTAAATACGGAATCGCTAATCGTAATAGTAAAATATTATAATCATTTGTATGTCAGCAGAATCTGTTTAAACAAACGTAAATAAACTGGATACTTTGAAACCATATCATCAGTGTTATCCACAGTTTGTTCGGGCTGGTTGAAAATTGTCGATCCAAATCGCTTGGAAATTGAATTTTGATTACAATTACTCGGTACCTATCTGGGTTAAGCTTGGTCGGTGATCAATTCATTTAAATATAAAGGGGCATCACAAAATTGATTTTGAGGTTAAGTAAGACAATTTCAATGAATCATACGCTTAATTGGATAAGTATTGTGCACGTAACGTATTTTTAGAATATTTTTCTTTTCTTTTTACTTCACATCGACGGTAGTGGAGACAACATTTACATGTTTTAGATGACTTCATTAAGATTTATTTGGTGACAGGAAACAAATTATTGAGAATTGGGAGTTAGTGTTGTTGGTCTCCAACTGTTTTGGTGTCTGGCGGTTCTTATGATGCCAGCACAGATGGATCCATTGATTTATTTGATGTAATAATGCTGTTCTACCGCATTTGACGATGTCAGGAGGAATTCTGTCGTTACCAGGTGCCTTTTATCTCACGAAGCGGACGATTGCTTTATTCAGCTCATCGAGAGTATGGGCAGTATCTAGTTGTTCAATGTGACGTCGATCCAACGATTGCCATTCAATTTAGCACGCTGAAATTTAGTCTAGTGAACCCAAGTAATCTTTAGTGTCGCAGTATGCGGTGTGTTATGATCTTATGAATAGTAAACCTTCCGCGACTAATGAGATTAAAATCAAATCGATCGCAGTGGTTTGACCGGGGATCTTTCCAATAGACTTCAAGCCGCCCTTTTTCAAAGTGTCGGTGACACAAAGAATATATTGTGCGCGCGTTTCAAAAAGGCGTTGTCCGTTTTCATTTGTTCTACCTAATCCGAACTTGCCTAAACACTTTGTGAAATTATTGTTAACTGCACTAACTCCGGCAATAAACTCACCTAATACCTCTACGCAGCTTTTCAACGGCACGCTTTTAAGAACTGTTTTGAGACTATGACTAAAAGCACCTTTTTCAACAAGCTTCGCGTAGAGCGTCTGTTTTTAAGATTTTCAGCTATTAACAATAAAACCTTACGGGAATAATCTGACATTTCTTCCCTTCAAAACTCCTTGGTTATAAACATACAAGCTTTTTTCCAGTATGACCGATTGATTTTTCCATCGCCACACAGAATTTTTATTCTTTCGGTTAACCTCATCCGCCCTCAAGGATGAAAATTGATTGCGAAAGTGTTAATCGTTGAACAATTGATGACACTGGGATGTGCCGCCACCATTTTGACGAATACCAAGTAACATCTCATTACTACCTTGTCATTATCACTGGTTGTCACACATCGGCTTGCGGTCGGAGTTTGAAGAAAAGATAAAACGCGGTATGACCAAACGAAAATGAGCCGAAAAATTCTGTATTGACGTCACGACTGATGGGAGGAAACATCGAGTGAAGACTAATTGTTAGCTATCTTTGGGCGGTCTGGTGACGACGTCAACTTTGAAGTGGAGCTTCGAAAGACTCATTACTATTTCCACTTTGCGCATTTGTGAGTCATCCCAATTTATCGGCAATTCAAAAATGTCACGAAAAGTGACCGAATTAAAAAGGATAAATTGGTCTGCCTCGTTGTTACTCGAAGATATTTTTTTCAAAGTTAAATGTGATTCCATGAATAATTGTCATTATTGAAGCTGTGCAAATATTCTTACTATGCAGCGATTTTTATTAAAGCAGGAGATGCCAACCAAAGTGTTCAATGATTCAAGGATTCGGAATGTTAGGTAAAAAGGAACGCTCCACAAAATAATATGATTATGCTTTAAATGAAACTGAAATAATGTCAATGTATAACGATTACATAAAACGTATTGCTCGAGAAATGAGTTCGTTTACACAAGTATTCAAGAATCAAGATTTTACAGTGAAAATAGAAATTGCTTTACTTGTACCATTGGGTGAATGCTATAAAAATACGAAGGATGCAATCAAAATTCTATGGAGGTGTTTGATTTTAGGGTGTGTTGATAGGGAGTTAATATACAGGGCCAATAGCGGAGTGCTCTTTGATATAAGCATCCAGTTTTGATTTGAAATCACGGATTGTAGTATCGTTCACAATATACTGAGATAGTGAATTACATAGAAAGCAAATACGAACCGAGAAGAAATGACGTCTACAATCAAGTCTTGATTGCGTTATAACGAGACAACTTGAAAGACTCCGTGTATTCTTAAGGGAACTGACTTCAATGGAATCGCGGAGAGGGAGATTTTCCATCCGTGATATTTCATATGTTAGTATCATATCAATCTTTACTCGCCTTTGTGTAAAATCGGCCAATCCCAGCATTCGATCTTGGTGTGGGATGTGCTGCATCCTATCAACTAGCTTCGTCGCTCGGTATTAAATTTTATCCAGCAATTCAATGTCTTTACGCAGCCACGGTGCCAATACTCTATCGAGGATGGATGTAAGTATTTATAATGCGGGGGAGTGTTTAAGGAGATAACCGCCCATATATTCTCCTCAAAATTCCCAAGATACCTCTTGCCCAGTTGAAGACTTTCTGGCAATGAGTATTCATTTTCAGGTTAGTAGTAAACCAGATAACGAAATCCATTTCAGCGCTGGTCCAAATCAAGTCTTCATGACCAATATTATATGTATGCTCGTTTTGCCGGTTAAGTTGTAACATTTTACATTTACATATTTTGAAAGGCATTTGATTTAGTTGAGACCAGTGATACGGGACATTCAAATCCTCTTGCCCCATCAAACAATCTTTAATCGAGCGGATTTGCTGCCACATTTTTTATCAGCAATCTTGCTTCGTACTACATGTGCAAAATCATTTATGTATAACAAGAAAAGTATAAGCCCGAGCACTGAACCTCGAGGGCTGGAGACATTGATGGTTTTTGATAGAACGCCGTCAATGCAAACACGCACATGCCGATGGGTCAGATAATCCGTTATCCACGATAATAAATTTCCTGTCATCCCATATTGCAATAGCTTTTTCAGAAGCAGGCTGTGGTTGACCTTATCGAATGCCTTTGATACATCAATATAGCAGGCATGAACGGTGTATCCTAGGTCAATAGACGGTGTCCAATCGTCCAGAGTGATGAGTAAATTTGAGAGACAAGATTAGTTTCGGCTGATAAAAGTCATTTAGTTTCAAGGTGGCCCACGATACACTCAGTTAGGATGCGCTCCATACTTTTTAAGATGGAGAGGAGCAGCGTAACTGGCCTATAATTTGCTACGTCGAAACGACATCCACCCTTGTATATTGGTGTTATCACCTTAGCTCTCCATGCTGACGGTGCGCAACCGTCGCGAAGACTTCGGTTGAAAATCGCAGCTAGACTGTATGAATGCTGGCTATAACATGCACGAAGAATAGCTGGGGTAATGTTGCCCCACACGGGGATTTCTTCGTATTTAGGTGTCGTTCCACAAAGACTTGGTCAATTATTGGTTCAGTTAGAGGTTCTAATGAGTTTGATTAACCATGATGTAATAGTTGCTGTTTCAGGCAGAACACTTTTTAGTTAAAGCTCGCAAGAGCATCTTCTGTCACTTGAACTGTAATAGTCATTTCTTTTTCTGTCATGGGCGGAAAAACATTTGATTTCACATTTTTTCTTTCAATTACAATCTTGTACAGTATTTTTGAATTTTACTGCATTCTTTCCACCATGCGTTGATGGTACTCTTGTATGTCCTGCCGAACCAGGGTGGTCACTCTGTTCCGTATTCGGCAAAATTGAGAACCAAGTTACAGTATTAGCAAGAATAAAATGAATGGCCCAGGCTCGTCTTTTCAGTAAAATCCATTTTCTGGTTCTACTGCAAACTGTGAATCGGGAGTTTGATTGAATTTGCATCTGGAGTTTATTTCAATAATGAGTTGAGTCAATAAAATCAAGTTGTGCCTCGTTTAGTTCACAGAGTGCTTCTTTGAGTATCCGAAATTCGACATTACGGATAAATTTATTCTCGTCGCTTTGTTTCAAAGCATTGCAGATAAAATCGAACAGGAGCGCGACGTGGTCACTCTAACCAAATGGAGCATTGTAGGCGATTGATTTGATAGCCGACGCGTTCGAAGTCGAAACAATGTCCCGAATAGATGGCTGATCTATTTTTTTCATTTGTGTATGGTTGAAGACGTGGTTATACAAGGGTACTAGGTCGAGTGGGAACGACCAGGGTCAGTGGTCGATTTGCCTACTAATGTGTATCCACATCAATCTAATACAAGTGAACACGGTCAAGGTCGGTTGACACAGCGGCCCACTTGCGTAAAAGTTTGCATAACGCATGCAGAATTCACTTGGAGGCGATACGTAGAATCTTGCACAGGAAGCCATACGCGTAACTTAAAAGAAAGGGAAAACTATTCGTTCGGTTCTGATGCACCTCAATGATAAGACACATTTATCTAGCGTTACGAACAGCATCTACAGAATCAACTGTAAGGACTTTTCAGATGTTTACATAGGGTAGAATTCCAGGGAAATTCACACTAGAATCGAAGAACACCGAAAGCGTGTCCGGAGACAGCCCCGGGATACGAGGGAATATCTATCCCTTATTCGTCATTCCGCCTTGGCGGAGCACGTTTAAGATACGGGCCACAGCGTCGATCTAGACAATGTGGAATTACTGAGACGCGGTATTAAACCGTATAGATAACGCCTACATGCGGAGGCGGTCGAAATTGCTAAGGTCGGCTGGCGGTCAATGAGGTGGATGGGGCAGAAATCTCCACAATCTGGCGCTCGGCACTAATGCGAAGGTAAATATTATTCATTCACCCTATGCCTACTAATTAATTAAATTTTTTTAAAATAGCCTAACATTAGCCCCGTTAGTTATGTACATTAACGCATATGTGCCGCTGTGTCAACCGACCTCGCCCGTTTTCACTTGTATTAGATTGATGTGGATACACTGATCCTGGTCATTCCCAGGAGACGTGACACACTGTAGGCGTACTATATTCTGTTTAGCGGTAAGGTCAACTGTGTTGGGTGGTTGAATGCTACTTAATCATGTTCCCTGTCCTGACTATCACCCTTGGTCTGACGAAGCTTCTGTGTCAGAAGTGAAACGCTACCCTAAAACCTGCTCTGACCGATTGCACTCAAATTTCTTTGCATTATAAATATACGATGAGTCCCAACATACTAGGTTGAATACTTCGCGAAGTTTGTGCTCCAGTAATTTCGTTGGATGCTGACCTCATGAGTCTATCCGCGGATGGCTGAACTCTCCGATGATTAGCATTTGAGCGTGTTGTCGAGCGTTGATGTGCTGAAGTCTTTCAACTAGGATATCGTTGTGTTCCAGGGTCGATGTTCCTGAGCAGTATATGATCAGGATTTACCGCTGTCACCAGATTTCAGGTCAAGTGAGTAGCACAGCGTGCTTGCATGGTTTTTAAATTGAGAAATGAGTGACCCTTCTACATGCTGGCCTACGGTAATTCTTATTTCACTTTTAATGCATCCACTTGTCTCAATAGAAAATTCTTCTTACTTTGAGGGTTGAACTCGCATTATGTGAAAAATCCCACATTTTAAGCACATGCATATTGCATAGTTTTAAATTTAACACTGGCTTAGTCGCCAAGACCTGGTTTATCGATTTTTGGATATGTCTTGTAATTAGGTATTCTAATTGCGTATGAATAAATTGAGTTTACTGGTGGCAAAATTATACGCACGCAATTTAATCCATGTAGAAAAAGTATTGATCGATTATGTTGTAACTTTTATAACGGATTGTTATTTGTAAAGTTGTAACGTGTTACATTTCCCTGGGGTCTAAATTTTGAGCTGTTTCTGGCCCCCACGGTCAGTAGGAATATATAAAATTCTAGTGTAAAGCACGTAAGAGACAATCGGCATTGAATACATGAATTATAGAAGAACATGTGGCATAATACTAGACAAATTAAAGTTATTCTGATAACAATAATTGGATTTCTGTGTGTATCGGAAATGTATTGTCGACTCTAAGCATTAGCATTCGAATAACTGCTCAACTACACATAATCATTGGTGATACCAGATATATTTACTCATGTCAGTGACTCTTATTACTAATCTATTCTCCGATTGTGCATCGTTGACTTCGTGGAGTCTATACGGCCCAGGCTTGTCTCATTTTACTAAGGCTACGCCGAATTTCAGTATGACATTGTGCGAAAATTCGTGAATCCGAACACATTTCTCACATGAATCGTAGCGTGCATCTTAGGCAAGGATAGATCAGTAACGCGATACATTGAGTAATTATGAGCGATTTGTGCAGGATCTCTGCATTGGTAAATTATTTTAAGGTTGTTTAGTATTTATAATTCATAACTAAGAGAGGATTCAAAGACAAAGCTTGTTCATTACTGTCAAATTGTATTTAGTTTACATAAATATAATGTTTACATCTCCTGCTGATAACTCGGACAATTTAACTTCGGTGGTGAATTACTATTTCTAGAGATTATAGTGATATGACACACTGAAAGAAGAAGAAAAAAGCTTTATTCGTTAAAACTATTTTTCAGCGAATCAAATAAATTAAACCAAACAAATTTTCAATACGAATAACAAATATGTGAGAAAGGTTAAAGTATATTGGGGAAATTGGAGATTACCAGTCACGTTCAAAACCAAAACAGCTTCGGTTTCAAGGAGCGCTTGTATGCCACAGTTGGATAAGGCTGGTACGACCAACCTGTTCAAAGCATGTGTACAAACACATGTTAAATGGGGTTAAACCCATTTCCATGAACCCATAACCATTTAACATGTGTTTGGACACATGCTTTGAATAGGTTGGTCGTACCAGCCTTATCCAACAGTGGCATACAACGGCTCCTTGTTTACCATTCTTCCACTGTTTCAAGCGCATGCGGATCCTGATCTTACTGTCCCTACCTGATGAGTGCAAACAGAACGAAACCGGTTGTGGGGTGTGAATGACGGAAAAGCATGCAAATGAATATTTAGCTTCGGTTTCGTCTACACCTGGCATTAGGCGTTGTGATGGAAGTTGACGAAATGACAGGCTGCATGATTTTTAAAACCCTCTTTCGCATTTTTAAGACCGGCGCTGCAAATTTCCCAGTTTTTTTTAAAAATAAAATATTGCACATCATTTAGAGTGTATGGATAATCACACTTCCTTCTTTCACATAGAGCAGTAAAGTATCAAAAACAAAAGAGTTCTATATTGACTAAGACAAAAATGTGTGGAAAAATTAATTTTGAGCACGATTGATTCAAAGGCCCCGCTTATGTTTTATTAATTTTGTGTGTCGTATCACTCTTCCCGGCGTCAAATTGGTTTGTTCTCTTATTGGTTCGTTTTGCTAACTTATTCGGACCGTGTCTTTTATGTTTAACAAGTTTTTAATCCACCCATCCAATGATTAGGGTGTCATTATCAAAAAAGCTTTCTTATTTCACCTAATTAACTCAAACAACCCATTACAATTGATGTTATGCGTAGATTAGATCTGAATGTTACAAAATCTTGATTTTTATTCATTGTTCATACTGAATTTAGTAAAACTATTGATAGATGCTATGAGAGGTTTACCGTAGCCAGCAGAATTGTATGTTTAGGCATTGGACACTC